>VZRR01013082.1:317077-491627 GCA_013398015.1 Oreocharis arfaki
CTCCAAGGCAGAAAGATTGTTTTGGACAGATCAAAAGGTAACCTACTGTTAGAGTTACAAATTGAGGGAAATAGTGAGTTTTTCATCTGGCCCTAGTGTCCACGAATAATGAACTGCAACTTCTGGAAATAAGCCCCAGTATTCATTGGGCTATTTGTGTAAAACCTTAGATGGCTTATCTAAGGCTATATTTTCTTGAGTTATTCCCCACTTGTGACCATGCATTGTTAAGTAATATTTTCTGATTCTATAATTATCATATAGACAAGGGTTCATGAAAGAGCAGGCTGGTGCTCAGATCCAGGACTGCCCCAGTCAGACCTTTACAGTCTGATATTTGCACTGTAAAATCCAGATGCCTCACTTTTATTATAAAATTTATATTGGACATTTGCTGCAATGAACTCTCACACCCTCCACTCCTACTTTTATGTTCATATTGAGAAGGATTCTATTTTTGCTTTAAATATATCCAGCCTCTACTTACTGTCTCAGTTCTCTCTTTATTGCTGCATTTGATCATTCCTTCTCACATTCTCATTCGCAACCTAACTTTAAAATACATCCCTTTTTCCCAGTTGTTGCTCGTCATTTTCTACCACAGTTTAGTTAATTGTTACCTAGTAGCTATCAGTAACTTAATGTTTAATAATTTTCCCCCTCTATATCTGTGCATGTGCTGGTGGGCATGGGCAGGGATAACGTATTATTTTTTAAGGTGCTTTTGCAAAAGGAATGGATTTTTCTAGCTACTCCAGGGTTTTTTTTTTGTTTTGTTTTGTTTTTTGTTTTGTTTTGTTTTGTTTGTTTCTGAGGTCACCAATGAAGGGTCTGGAAAAAACCTATTGAAAAAAAATTTCAAAAGCTCTGCACTCTCTGTAAGAACAGCAATAGCATCACAGAGACAGTAAGTGATACTCTCTGATAATTAGTTTGCGCAGAGACTGACGATAATACATTTGTGCCTTGACCACTCTTCTATGATTTTATCATATGAGAACATAAGAAAATATTATTTTTTTCAATTAAACCAAGGCAATTAATATGAAACCAAGGCAAGAATAGGAAACAATTATCTTTGCTTCATATTCTAATAAATCCAAATCACATTTTTTGTGCAGATTTTCTTCAAGAATCAGAGTGAAACACAACCACTTTCTCCTCTGAGCAGGGAAATACCTTTGTAATACCCAATCTCCTCTTATCCTTATTAGTTCCATTTGCTATAGTCTATGACTAATGAAGCCTTATGAAATCATGTGAAGCACCCATTTTAACTAATGAAACTGAGGCCAGAATAAGTTGTGTGGTTCTATCTCAATATTTCAGTGAAGATGAGAACTGAGGAATTCTTGTTCACTGCTTTCTCTAAATATTGAAAATATTACTCCCAACGCTGAGTAGAACTTGGTTTAGGGGGCATTTCTTCCCGATGGTAGCCCAAATGATTAATGTGCAACAGAAGTGAATAGATGAATCCTCATGGTAAGAAGGCTTGGGGTAAGAAATTTAAGATTTTGATTTTTCCTCTCTTATTCTCTTGCTTAGGATAAATATTTTATCTGTTTGAATAACTTGGTTGCTTTTTATGAAAAGAATGATTCATTTTGAGGTGGACAGGGTGTGTTTCAAAAGATACTGATAAAAACAAAAGACTACAGTGAGGATTTGCTGTGATTGTGCTACAAATAGATTTTTCATAAGAACATAATCTTACAACTTTTCTCAAAAGTACTGACTCAAATTTCATTGAGAGGAATTTTAACAGTAAAATCCAAGAAAAATTAAGTTCTTTAACTATTGTAAATAAGTTTATAATATTCAACTTCAATGAAGGTTATGCCTACTTGGACCTGCTGAGGCCCTGCCCAGTTATGCTTACGAGAATGAGCAAAAAGTGCTTTTATATGCTGCAGAATCTTTATTTAGAAGTGTAATTTGGGAACCACTTGACTTGAAGCTTAACTGCGGAGAGCATTTTAAGTTCATGCTTCAGACAAATGCAGCCTGACATTTTAGATGTTGAAATCTCTCTGTTGATGCATGTTTGATGATCACAGTGTAGGAACTGGGTCATCCTAGGCCGCTGCTTATGAACGAGCACACGTTCAAACCACGAGATCACCACTAGAGTTTGGTACATAGCCTCCATACAGAACACGCAGTTTTGGTAGAAAGAATGCCAAATTTGAACTGTCTACTGTCTACAAGTTCCCCTCATTCGACTATGCCCAAGTCAAAAGCCTACTGGGGAAAAAAAAAAAAAGACTTCCCAGGGTTGTTAAGCATTTTGCAGAAAAGCTCTTCTTTGGACTATATGGAGTCTCTATAGACTATGTAGATCTCTGCCTAAGACCCCCTTTGCCGAGCAGTGAGCTGCACTCAGCTTTACAGCACACCACAAGACACCATTAAAACAAATTAAGGAAGGGAGTGCTGCTGGTGAAAAGAAGTATTTTGTTCCGTTTGTAAATACGTGACAACATAATACACTGTAGGCCCTGGAGAATAAGTGGAAGGTAGGAGGAATATCACTGTCTGCACACTATCTTGTTATGCACTGGGTGCTCCCTAGGTCTCTTATCATTTTCTGATGCTGGTGGCATACAGACTTAAATTAAGTTTTGATCTGGCTGAGTATAGCAGTTATGAGAACAGTTATATTCCCAGAATAAACCCATCTGAATAGTGTTTGCTGTGGTAAAGCAAAACAATTAATTAAATTTGCCTTCTAATTCATGCTCCTCACTGTGCATTGTGCCTGTACAGCATTTGCAGTAAAGGATCTGTAAGTAGCGATTACTCACAGGTGTATTACACATTCAAAAGAGATGCTCAGATTAGGCATTTGAGTTCTCTACATTATGAGCTGAATCTTAGATGAATATCCTTCTGAAGCACCCCTGATTATGCGATGCACAGCATTAGGTTGGGGTGCTAATTCAGGCACTTAAATTAGAAGCAAAAATATTGAGTGTGCTGTCCCTGTAGTAAAGGTGTTTGTTGGCGATATGGTTTTAATTGTGTTGGCAGTACTGGGGACACTGCTTTACTTCCTTTGAGTATTCCATATACAAAAAATTAATGCAGGGTGGCTAACTTGTGGTGACTATAGATCCAGCAGCATAAGGTAGCCTGGGGAGAACATGAGAGTTTCACCAGAGTCTGTGCCTTGAGCACATGACCCAGATTTGATGGTGTCATGCCCCGCCATCACCAGCTGATCCATTCACAGTATTTCAGAGATCTAGGCAAGGCAAAACCCATTCTGAATTTTGAAGCCTTTAATCCATTGCTAATGAACAGCAGTTGTTAGACTTGTAATTATTTGGAAATGTAAAATACCTAGCTCATGCCTGCCTTAAGCAGACAATATTTCCGTAAGGGGATTTAGGAGTGGTTTAAACTTTTGACTTCCTTAACGTAATTGCATGGTAGTAGCTGTATGACTGAGTGAATATTCCAGCTTGTGCTAACAAATATTTTTTTGTCTGGCCTTCATATTTCATGCATATTAGCAATTCATAAATATGTCAGGAAATTCTCCAGACTATTCCTTTTCCTGACTATAGATTCATGAAAAAATGCTTGCCTGAATAAAATCTTAGTGGCAAAGTAGTTTAAAAAGCACCCCCTTGAATTCCATATGTCTTAGAAAGAAATAATCTTTTTCCTTCTTTCTTCCCCTACCCTTAGTGCTGGTTTCCACTGGAATAGCATTTATTTTCTTCAGAGCAGCCAGTATGGGGCTATGTTTTCAATTTGTACTGGAAGCAGTGTTGATAACAGGTACTTTTTTGTTACTGCTGGGCAGTACTCATACAGACTCAAGGCCTTTTCTGCTCCTCACCCCACCCCACCAGCGAGGAGGTTGGGGGGGTCACAGGGAGCTGGGAGGGGACACAGGCAGGACAGCTGCCCCAGCTGACCGACGGGATTTTCCAGATCATATGGCATCGTGCTTGGTGTACAAAGCTGGGGGAAGAAGGAGGAAGTGGGGACTCTTGGAGTTGTGGTGTTTGTCTTTTCAACTAACCATTGTGTGGGATGGAGCCCAGTTTTCCTGGGGATGATGCATGCCCATTAAAAGTAGTGAATTAATTCCTCATTTTGCTTTGCTAGTTTATGTGGCTTTTCCTTTACTGATTAAACTGTCCTTATCCCAAAATTTTCTCATTTTTATTCTTCTGATTGTCTTCCCCATCCCACCAGGGGGTGAGTGAGTGGCTTCGTGCTGCTTAGTTGCTGGTTGGGGTTAAACCATGACTGCCTCCTACTCTGTTTAGGGGCAATGTAACATCACTACAAAGCTTTTCTTTGATGTTTTCTCTTTTAAAAACCATAAATCATTGATTTCCGCCCTACAATAACCAGCCCTTCCCATCTGGGAGGCCTTCCACATTTACCATTTGTATTATAATCTCCACTGTATTTCTGCCTGCCACGTTGATTTATCCTTTGCTAACAAATCAGTTTGTATGAAAAAGCTGCTGCTTTCCTATTCAGTGTTTGATGAAATGTTTGAGTGCTCTATAAATCATACCTAGAATATGAGCACATAGGAAGATGAAGTTAAGAAATAAAGTTTTTAAAATAAAAATTTGCATATGTATTATTGAAAAAAATCAAGTTTCACCACTACATCCCAGTGCTGATGAAATGTTGCTTTGCAGGATATATGTAGGTTATGCTGATGGAGAACCTTCTCTTTAGCAGTTTCCCCTTCCCATTCCAAATTACAGAACCTCTCATAGGAAATGTCAGGTAGTTGGTTTGGTGATGAAAAAATGGTAGAATATTAATGTGTGTACAAGTCCTCCCTCCCTGCTCTCCCATTTCTATCGGTAAGGAACAAAGTCTTAAAGCAGAAGACAGAAAGACTGAAGAGCTGATTTTAGTTCCAAACATTTCCCGATTCCTCAGTGTGACCAGGTGCAGAGTACTAGGCCTCTTTTCACTCGAGATTTGCTTCTGTAAGATGGAGGTGATAATGCTACCTGGCAGAAGTGGTGTGGTGCTTCAGAAATAAAGCAATCATAACACATTTCAGAACTTCATAAATTAATCACAGTGGTAGCTGCAAGATCCACCACTGCTTGCTGCTAAATTAGTTCCCCAAATACAAGATAGTCTGCAGAACCTGTGCTCTGAAACTGCCTGGAAATAACTAGAATCATTGTACCCTCATGGAGGAAGGAATACAGGGACTAAGGTTGTGATCCTGATGAGACAGGAGTCTCAGTACAGGGTAACTGTCTAATCTAGCCAGTCAGGACAAAGTGCTTGTGGATCATGTGGAGAAACCAGGTTCAATTCCTGACTGTCAGAGGGTGTTGGATTCTCCACTTTATAGTGGTTAAATCCTTGCACTCATCTAGTCCTAGATCTAGGTAACTTCAGCATGTAAGCCTGGGTTGCCATTAGCTGGCAGAACATTCAGTCCCAAATCAGAAATTTTGCATAACAATTCATTGCACAAGGGAAACAAAGTGCCTGTGAACAGGACTGACAAATCACACAGGAATATGTGCAGATGCTGTTTAGAAAGGCTTAGGAGGGAATCCTTGTTTCATAAAGAAAAGTTACTGGAAGATGGGAAATATCTATTAAAATCTAGGCTACCTCAACTTTTTTCCCCAAAAGAGACAAAATGAGATATATTCTTTCCATTAGTCACCTTAACCTTTGAGTTCCAGAACTTTTACTTCCCTTTCCTCTATTCCAATGAATAATTAAGCATCTAGTGGAATAGGACAGATTGAAGGAGGCTGACCTGGCACATGAGCTATGAGTCAATGGTACCTTATTTCCTAAGGAACATAGAAGCAATTTTTTCCTGATTCTTCTCCATTAACATCTTAATTTCCCAGTACAATTCTAGGAGAATTAGATTAATCACTCTCACCACTCTGCCAATTTTAATCAGAAACAATGACTGCCTGTGAATAACAATTTTTTTCTTGTTTGCAGCTCCAGATGTTTGTAGAAGAAACCACCACTTTCTTTGCCTACATTTAGAACCTACAAGAGGTTTAGTTTCAACTTTTTGACTTAGCAGAACTTGGGATTTGGAAAATAGGCCTTTTGCTCCCCTAAATTGTGAATATTTGCATTCATTCCTGCTGAAACCTTTTCTCAAATAGTTTAGTCTGTGGCTGTTCTGGAGACAAGATAAAACAGGCAGGCAAACTCTGGGTTGGGAACCCCTGCAGAATTTAGGGCTCTGGACATGGGGACAGGTCTCAGGAAGGATAGATTTTGAGATATGTGAAGATCTTGGATAGAACTATAGTAGCCAATTCAGTCTCAGAGATATCAAGGCCATTCTCACAAAAAACAATTCAAAGAGTATCAAGCATGCTCTTGTACCTTCTAAGTCTTTTTTTGGCACAGGCTCTTTATCTCATTATCATTAAAAAGCTGATCTTCTTAACTGGCTCCTACAGAGTCCTTCCACCACCCACATATTTCCCTTCAGTACCTCTCTGCTTTTGCTTTTCTTTTTCTCCAAATAGCTTATCCCTGCTCTCAGCTATGCTCCACCTTCATTTGCCAGCAGGGGAAAATGCAACTCAGGGTCAAAATTGTTGATTGCCATACTCTTATGCTGTTACATTTCTTTCTCTATGTTTTTTCTGTTTTAAAAACGTGAATTTTAAAGCAAAAGATACCTATTAGTCAGTAATTGTAAAGTGTGCAGCATAAGGAGAGATTAATTTATAGCTAGTTTTATGTTGAGGAAGTAATTTTGTAATTCTGCTTCCATTCAGCTCATCCACTGAAGTGTGTATGGAGAAGCACATACATCTGCCCTCTCCTTTGGAAGCAAATCCTTGTTTGATGTTCCAAACTCTCATGGAACAATATTAATCTTGGTCCTTAGGTATTACCTTAAGTATATTTCATATTATCAACATAATTTTTCCATTTAGGCTTCTTTGGGCAGTGGGCGTACTAGAATATGATCTTGAACCTTTCCTTTTTCACACTTTAATATCTTGGATGTAAAAGAAGCAGTTCTGTTCTAACAGTAATTACTGCCAGTAACTAAATGCATTTTCTTCTGTTTTGGTATTTGAAAGCTCCGTACATTAATAAGAAAAAATCCCACACCGTACCTTGAAGCAAGGGAACATGAATTTTAAAAACAATCATTAGATCATTATTTCTAGCGGCAAGCTTGTCATCCCCATGACCTATTGTATTAATAAAGCCTCAGAATGCTAGCTGGCACTGACAGACAGAGCAATGTACTGCATGTTTTATGAACTATGTATGCAGCTCCCTCTGATTGCTACAGAGACACAAATTCATACAATTTCCTATCAAGAACACGCTTCCCAATCATAAGCTAACATCCATTCAAATTAAAGAAGTCTAGCCCTTCTCAGAAACGGAATGAAGGAGTCTCACAGCTTCTAACAATTTGATTTATTTTAACATTACAATACTGAGAACATCAAATTTTAATATCAGTGCTGTCACTTTAATCATAAGGTAAGTACAATTCTTACACTCCAGAGCTCAAAAATTACTTCATTTTTAGAAGGAAATTTATTGCACTCTATAGGAAGGTGTGCAATTCCTTCTTTCAGAGAACTTGTGGATTATCATCTTTCAGAAGAGGCTGAACTTGTGATTCTTATTTGCTTTTTTTTTCTTTTTTGCACAAATAATCTCTCATTTATTTCTCCTTTCACTTTTTAGCAGTGGAGAACTGAATGCTTCTTTACTGTCTTGCTAATAATAATTAGAAATAGAAAACTAATTTATGCAACAAAATAAAAATCAGCTAGAAATTCAACTCAGACCTCATCAAAGAAAAAAAGTATTTTTCTCATTATAATAATCAAAACTGTCCATTCTCTTCTGTTCATGTCCCTATATTCTACCTAGGGTCTCTATATTCATTGCTAGCACTTTTATTTGTAGACAGTAGCAATTTCTGGGGTTCAGAAAGTTCCTGTGCTGCTAGTTTGTAAGACTGTGCAGAGCTCTTTCACACAGATCAAGCTCTCTCACCAGACAAAATCATCAAAGGAGCAACGTTATCATTATCTTTCAACAGCTGGGAAATTGAGATTTCATTTGAGTACATTATTAATCAAGGCCTCTGTTGGGTCTTTTGTCCATCATACCAAAGACATTGTATTGGAAAGGTAGCTACAAGTCCAAGTAACACTACTTAAATTTACTCTGTAGAGGCTACTTATGTATGAGTACTGATGGTCTAAGAACTAACATTGTCTTTAAGACAGAGCATGCTTTCATTTGGAAGCAGATAAACTAATTATTAAACTAGATATTAAGCTCCTCTTGCTCTACTTACCATTTCTGGAGACTGTGTTGCAGCTGCAAAAGCTGAGAGCTTACTTGTCCTTTATAATTTGGTTTATAGGATAACATTTGTCTAAGTCTAAAGCAGTGGTCCAATCTACAATGTTTCTTCATAAGAATCATCAAAGCAATTAAATGAAACTTAGAGCTTCTCAGTTAAAAACTGGAAGAAGCAGCGGGGACCTTTGTTGTGACACAAGGTAATCCTGAAGAAGAGCCTATCTAAAGGGAAAAATGCCTTAAGGAAGGAAAAGGTCAGAAAGATTGGGATGTATGCAGAGATAAAAGTAAGCCAGATTTACAGCAAAAGAAACAACGGGGTTGCCAGAACAAGGGAAGATCTCAGGATATCTGAATAAACTGAAGTGATGCAACAGATGAGTTCCTGCATAGAGAACACACTTAAATAAATTTTCCACCATGGTTAAATCAGACCCACTACAAAGCTGCACACCAGACATTTAAGCTTGCCTTGTTTCTAGGGGTGGAGGTACCAGCTGGATCCAATTCTTGTTCCAGCTAACAGCTGGCATATGGAGTGTCTTGAGCCAGATCTCAAAAGCCAGTAAGATAAAAATAGCTCTATGCGTGTTGCTTTTATAAGGACAGCAGAGACATATTTATAGGAAGTTAGAAAAGCAAAATCAGACAAAGAAATAATCCTATTAGCCAGATAGGAAAGACTGAGGGGGAGTTAATAGCTGGCAGATATGGAGTAGCCACTTTACATCTGCAAAGAAACTGAAGTTGCTATTTTTCCACAGTTAGAGGGTCAAATGTCAGAAATTTATGGGAAGAACCAGTATCTGTTTTGCACCTATCCCTACTGCTAATGAACAGAAGAATTATGTGTGTTTCTGTGCACATACTGTTCAAAATTCACTGCTGTTAATTTTAAAGTCTTATAAAAGCAGATTTTGCCCATTTCCATGCTCCACCATTCTCTTTAATTGCAAATGCATAAGATAGGAGAAAAGCAGAAAATTCCTTTGAAATCCTCTGAGCTGAGGTATGGCGTAATACAAGACAGAGGTGTTAAATGTAAGAAATTTCTAGAGCAGATAACCTTCTCATTCAATTTACAAAAATTAAACAGTAGAGCAGTTATCCTTTTCCAGTCGTAAAGATTACAATGCACATTATTTAATATTTTTTTCTTTTTCAAATGCCTACTCTCCTTAAAAATGCGTTCACCTGTTTGCCTTGACAAACCCATAAGTTCTAGATGCATTTTTATTTAGAAATAAGTCAGGACTGCAATTAAAAAGAATTGATACTTAGTATTTACCTGTTTTCTTTCGCAGTGATAGATTGAGGAGTGGATAGGAAAATACGTATTTGTATCTCTGTAAATGAAAAATAACACCTGGTTTATAGCTAGTGATAATATTAGTAAACCTCAATGTGCTTTACAGCTGTTATTCCCCAGATGTACACAGACCTCAGAAAAGAGGTCTTAACAGAATTTCAGATCTCAGTTTGTTGATGACAGCTGTGGCAAAAACATGAAAGATTGATTCTGTAAATGTTTCCTGTCAACATTTTCCATTTTTTCTGGCAAGTGTGTTGTTCATGTATTGTTTCTGTTTCAGAGACACTGCAGGGTCTGAGTGGAGAGGCTCACTGTTTCTGTGGGAGTGCAGTGTATGGCATAGTAGCCTCTACCCTCATGATATGTGCACTCATCCATAACTTCCTTCATGTTTTCATAGAGCTAACATTGTGCTCTTGATCTGTAGGATTCCTGAAAATATTTTAGAGAAGGAGGAATTTCAAGAGATTACTTTAACTTTGAAAAATAATAGTTCACCTCTTTCACGGTGCTACAGGTTGTTGTTGTACTGAACACTGAGAAATTATTTGTTTTGTTTCACAGCAAGATATTTAAACATGCAGATGCTCCACATTGGAAGGACAGTGGGGACTGTGTGTCACTGTCATGTAGCATAAGAGTGTGGCATAATACACCGCTCAATCCTAAAAAATCATTGTAGATTCTGTAGAAGTAACATATTGAAGATATGCCACAAGACTTGCTCCACACCTTAAGTGCTAGCAAAGGATGTTGGTTCTACATGACAGAAAAGGTTTCCTGCGTAGACCAAAGACCACATTCTTTGCATCTGAATGCATGGACATGATATTCTATCCATGCAGAAACACTACAATTTGGAAAAAAAAAAAAAAAAGAAAATGTCCTAGACAACATAGTGAAGGAAGAATTATCAAGGTGTCATGGCTGACTCATTGCTCAGAATCTTTTAAGGATTAACCTTAAGTAACTTCATGATTCAAATATATCTATCTCAAAAATAGAAAACCTAGTTTGGTTTAAAACAATTAGAAGAATGTAATGGAGGTTGGTAACAAGTCAGTTTTAATTCCATTATAATCCACTTGTTCTGTGTTTTAACTTTTCAATGCCTTAGAAGTTTTGAGAAGAGATATGGATTTTATAAGAATATGAGTTCACTGGCACCCAAAAGTATAGGCAGTAGTTGTATGCAGTATTTCTGAATTTATGTGGGAAGGTTTTGCTGTGAAGTGTTTGATAGGTTACATCCAACTGTTATCTGAGGGCTGAAGCAATCAGAGAATGGAGGCAAGTACAGAAATTCACAGATCTGAGTTACAGACAGTCCTGCGGACTTAGACTGATGCTGAGGAGTGCTGTTCTAACCTTTTCTACTCTGCAAGTCTTCATTTAGACAATGTTTGGTACAATAAAGAGTATTTTCTTAACCTAAAGAAACCATCAAAAATGCTTCTATTATTAACTACAGAGGATTTTATATTACACAGAATTTAGGCTCTGAATGATGCATCTAGTAAAAGCAAAATGAAGTATACATATATTTTAAGAAACCATACATATATTTTCCCTGGGAGAATTTATATGGCATCCAAATTCCTGCTGTGCAGAATCACAGATAACTCCATTGTGACTGAGTATATATTTAGGCACTTATCTTCCATTTAAGACTGCGTTAGTTTCACAGGTCCCTGACAAACCCAGCTGGTTGAGGTTGTCTCGATGACGCTTAATGCACCATGGAAGTACTGTGCTTATCATAAAGCAAACCAGCCAAGTAAATTTACAATATGTCTGTGAGAGGAAATACTCGAGGTGGAAGTGCCTTTTGATTAAAAAATGTGCAGGAAGTTCAAATTCACCTCAGCTGCAGGCAATTTGGATCTGCCCTTCTGTTTTACCATAGGATGCCCTTATCATTAATTTGCTGCCTCTTTCACATCTTCTGTTGAATCAATCACCAGATGCAAGAAAAAGTGCAGCAAATATGGTCACTAAATATAATCTTGTTTATTGTGTTTTCTCTTTAGATTAAGTATTTGCTGCACCAAGATCACAGACTGGGAAAAAGAAGCAAACGAAAAACCAAAACCCCAAAAGGCCTAATGCAACTTCAGATCTCTGGGTTACTTCTTGTTCCTGGGTTGCCTGTTTCCCTGCTCCCTTAGCCTTGTCCTCAGTAGTAAGTAGATTACTAACTACTCTTTTCTGATAGTTTAAGTCTTCACTTTGCAATCTTTGCATCTGGGTGATGTACTTTGATTCCCCTTTCCCTTTTCCCTTTCCCTTTTCCCTTTCCCTTTCCATTGGGGGACCATATAAGAGCCCAAAGAGGCACACAGCTACAAAGGCAGACAGTAGGAGACGATAAATGGAAATGTTAACCTCCAGTTTGAGACTAGATGAGGTGTGTAATACAAGAAGCCAGGACATCTTGATGGTGACATCTGTGTAACCTTGAGCAGCAGCTGGAGTTAGTTCACCTCTTTGTGTCCCAAGAGGTAAATGGTCTTCATTTGGAAAGATGACCAAGGACTATTAACACCCACTTACCAAGACTTCCTTGTTCACTCTTAGTTTATTGCTTGTGTAATGCTTTCTGCTAAGTCTTTGAAAGATGAGATTCTGGCATATGCTTCACTGAAGAGTTAAATGGTGTATAGAAGGACAAAGGAGGATTTCATAATATGGGCTATAGAATCCCCATGCGCCATTACACTGCAACTGAAGCACAGGACTTATAGGATATACATCTAATTTGAGAGGCTGCCCTGTTAGCCTCTTATGTGTTTGCTCACTGTGGAATGAAGGTATGCTACTCTATTCTACCTGAAGTATTTAGATTAAATCAAACCTTTTTGTATCTTAAAAGTTCTGCCTAGCCAGACAAAAAGGGCATTTATTAAGCTGCTTACACCTTCTATATCAGAGTGACCGTAAAACCCTTTGAAGCCATCCCTGTATGTATAGAGACATCTCTAAGTCCTTCCACAATAAATAAAAGAACAATGGTGGAAGTCTTCATTGGTAAAGTGCTCAAAGCCTGACAACCTTATAAGGAGTTGAGCAGAGCCAGCTTCTTTGTTTTGACAAGGTTTTCCTCCAGGATGATCAATGAGAAAGCCACATTTAATCATGACTCTTTCTTTCCACTTTCATGTGTTTCCTCTGTCAACCTCAGAGCATTGGACTGCCCTCTCCTCAACTTGCCATTTTGCAAGTAACCTGCAAGTCAAATCTAGGCTCTCTGCCAAACATGGTCCTTGTCTTTACTCTTCTATTTGTTTCAATAAAACTTGTGTTTCACAAAGTGAACCCAGTGTGTAGAATAAAAACTTTCAAAAATTTATACTTCAGTTTTGCCTTCCCAGGTGTGAAGAAAGCTTGATGAGTTAGAAAACATCTGAGCAGCCTTCCCATATGTAGGAAAGGTATTAAACAGGCAGGTCTCAAATAGTTTTGTTCTTTTTCACAAACACATATTAAACCAATTTCCAAAACTAATGGAGCAATTGTGCAGTGGTTGACATATTCCTCGTATCTCATGAACTAGAAGTCAGCCAGCTGACTTCTGAAGCTTTTAAAACCATTCATCTATCATTCTGGGTATTGATCTTTGTGCATTGCAGGGAGGTTTCCATCATGGAAATATAGCATAAAACATTATTTCAATTATTTGCCCTAAGCTACACCAATCTTTTGGTTTGTTGTTAGATTTCAAGGGTTGATGTATTGGTCAGTCAATTAAGATGGATTACCAGCATTTCCCTTTGCAGTTCATTTCAGTTTTACCAGTGTTTGAAGATACAAATCAGATGAACGCTAATATGATATGCTTTCTTTTACAGGCTGCAAGCACACACCAGTATTGCTATCTTCATTCAATTCCTCTGGAAAGCAATGGAAAATAAATGTTGCAACAAGTCTCTCGTGTGTCTTGTGTTCCTTTGCTGGTGACTGAAGGACATTTTACATCTTTCACGTTTGCACTTTGGCTACCAGCTACCCTATAACCTTCCAATTGCGAGTTGCTCTCGTCATATTGTCAGAATCAATGAGTCTTCAGTGATGGCAAACTACTTTTTGTAGCCATGCCTGTAGATATTAAAGTCTTCATGAGGATCTGGATAGAAACTAGAACTAAAGCTAAATGGGAAACTTCACAATAAATTTTTTAGTGCCAGTGGAAGAAGGAATCGGTGTCTCCCTCCGGCTGTTCACTCTTGCCCTTGGAATGGCCCACTGGGCTGGTTTGGCAGAAACACTTGTCCTAGCTGCTGTGTAGTGGGCTGAACTGGGGAAGGAAGAAGGTGGCAGAAGGCCAAAAAATAAAAATGGCTGGGAAGCTGGTGGTGTCAGTTACCCGGGGTAGTTCAAGCAGTTTCACCGTTGAAGTTTTGTAGCCACAGCCTTAGAGTTCAGAGTTTAGGTTTCTGGCAGATCAGGTTTCAGGTTTTCCTTCAAGACACAATCAGATACATCTGGGTCAGAGCCTGGAAACAGCTCCTGTCTGGGTTGGGTTTGACTTGGCCATAACTAAAACCACAGGAGCTCTTTCATAGAACTAAGTAACTGGAAAGCAATCAGACTGAGGTTCAAATCTTGGCTTATCTTAAAGTGATGTTATCTTTAGTATGAGCTTATTTTTTGTGTTGAATTTTGCATGTACCCCACTGATTATGGAGTTATACAAATGGTAGAGTTAAAAACAAAAACGTTCTCCTGCTGTTTACAGGATGCAAAAATAATTCCAAAACTGAATCAGTTGCACTTGCAGTGGTAGTAGAAAAGGCAATCTATAAAGCAGCCTGCACAAGGTAAGTTATGTCACTCTGCATAAACTTGGCAATTTACTTAAAAGAATGCAATTCAAACTATTCATTTAGTAAATACCACAGATTTCCATTGAATATTAGTGAGTTGACGAGCCCGATTTAGTTAGACATTATAATTATGTGTTCCAAAAATGCCTAAGAAAAAGGGTATCATCAAATAATCGATTATCCAGTGGCTTTTAATTGAGATAGTTACATCTACTTTTTATTGTTAGCCTTTCAGAAGTTTAGGAATCCATTTTAATGATCAGAAAATTATATCCATGTTTATGGACATATAGATACTTTGAAACAAGGAAAAAATTCATTTCTGGTTCAAATATGTCACCGACTGCCATATATAGGAAAAAAATACTCAATTTACTCTACTTTTTAAAGTTAATGATGTGTATATAAAATAACTTAAAATCTAATGTCTTCAAGTGCTAGCTATGGATTTTCCAGAACAGCTGGATACAAGATGCATGCTAATTCAGAGAGCAGCTGGACTTTCCTCTGCTGTTGTGAATAGATGGAATTTAAATGGAAGGGTGCTACCTACTGCCAAACATAATTTTCAAGCGTTGTGTTCTCCTGGGATGTTTTGATTGAATTAAGAGGTTTCAGCTAGTTCAGTCAGTGCAATGCAATGGGTAGCAAAAGGTTCTGTTCTCCACACATTAATGGGCACAATATGTAGGTCTTTTGCTCATTTTTAAGTCTGCAAGTGTAAATTCCTGAAGTACTATATGGATTTTTGAACTTTTAAAGTCATATTAGATATTTCCATACATTAAAAAGACATCCAAACATTGGACTGTCCCCATGTACTACATTATGTATTTTTCTAACCTCAAAATTGAATGTTTTTTCAAGAAAAAACATTTCTGTATGACAAAAAGCAAGAAAAATATGTTACTTATAATGACTTCAAGTGTCTGGGGGAAAACATCCTGTACTTTTAAATTCTTTTATTCTCACCTCCCATCTGTGCTGCAGGACTTCACTATCTTTATTCTTGCCAGATTGCTTTATCCCCTGTGCAAGTATGGCTTTATTATTCCAATTTTTACAAGTTTGAGTTCCTGTCATTGTTTGGACTGAAATCTTTACCATCTCTTCTTCTGTTTACTCAGCGTGAATATCTGGTACATGCAGTAATTCAGTCTAGCCTTATCAGACATGGGGTCCCATGGTAACAGTAGAGAATATCTTCATTATTAATAATATTATGAGTACAGAGTATGACTTATGGAAGCTGTGTCTGCATATTTGTGGAGTTCTCTAGTGTTATCTGTCCTCTGCTAATTAGAATTTAGCTGACAAAGATGTGGAGTGAAAAGGAGGGAGGACATTTTTGTTTTGACTGCTAATTACAGTCAGCTCTGGTAATGTGTCTATATTGGACATTGCAGCACAGAAGAGATGCATATAAGCTCAGCTTTAAGTTAATGTGCTCTGATAATAAAAGAAATTTATGAAATATGGAACTTCATGTAAGATTCCCAAAGATGATGAACTGGGAAGGCTAAGAAAAGTGAAAAATTAATCATATTGAAACTGGATAGATTCTGTGGAATACACTGGCTGATTTGCTGTCACACAGTGTTATTGTTGCTCTGTCTGCTCCATACCATCACGTCCTGGAGGAGAGTAATATAAGTCTTCTATGAATTTAATTCAACTGCTTTCCTATGGTACCAATCTACAGGAAGCTTGGAAATGGATATAGTGCAATGCATTGAAATTTTGATCACTTTCCACATAACAGAAATCATCAGGAGTATTGAGAGCTGAGCTTCTCCTGGGCAAATATCAAGAAGGAGCTGAAACTTCGTCTCAGACAGACTTGAATATACAGCACCAATATTCAGTGGTGAACTTCATGTGTTTCTGCCACATGTTTTGCATGTAGCAATGTCTACGAGGGAGTGGAAAGTATTTTGTCAGTGTTTTTGTTTTATTTGACTGCACTTTGGATGGTTATGTTACAGGAGAGAGAAATTAGATGTAACGTATCTTCGGCCATGAGTAGGAATTCCTTCATGCCGATGCTGCATTTAGACTCGGCACACTGTGCTCTTCTGTCCCATGGAGTGGAATATGTTTCACTTCTGTGTCGGGGCTCTGGCACCACTTGATAGAAAAATGGCCATATGTCAAGCCTGCAGGTGGAAAGGGTTGCTTTCAACAGGTCTTCTTGGAGGGAGAGCCACTTGGGAGACTCTTTTCTTCGTATGTTCCTTGTTGGGGAGCTTCCCTGCTGTGCTGAGACCTTCCCACAGTTCCATAATTCAAGACAGCCATGAAGTGGAGAAGCTGTGTGATGCGCTCTGATACATAGCAGAGGTGCTAGTGATGAGCAAATGTGAGGCAGAAGTCAGCTGGGGGGTTTGTTTCAATGAAAGAGACTTTCTAGACCTGAAATAGTGAACAAAAAGCTTCTTTCCCCCAACAGCTTAATTAGTTGGAGGTTTTTTTGATACACATTATTAAAAAAAAAATGGAAAAAGTCAGAGTGATTATAACTTTTTCACTGGTGTCTTTTACTGAACAGACAGTCCTAGGTTCTGTTACACATTTATTCCTTTGAGGTACTTAATACTTGCCTGGAAAAAGTTTCTACATCTGAAGTAAGCTGAGAAAGTGCGTTTCCACTATTTATTTATCTATCTCTATCCTAAAGAAACAGCCACAGAGGCACACCAAAAGATGTTCATATCCCAAATCTGGTATGAAGTTTGGAAGGTACACCTTACAGACAAACTCTGAGCCACAGCATGTGCTGCTGGTATTTATAAAAAAAATCTATGTCAAATAATAAATCAGTCCAGCAATATAAAAAGAACAGGGTGGAAGAAGACCTCAAGAAAAGACAGAGCACAGCTTGTTGACAGCATCAATTTGTAGAGATGTTCCCACCATCAGGCTCTGAGGCTGCACAGGGAAGCTGTTTCTTTTTCCATTACCCAGAGGATCTCAATAGGGAATGAAAACAGTTGTTTCTCATCTATTCCTGGTAACATTTCAGAATGTTTGGGCCCCTTGGTGAAACGATTCCTAGAGCTATTGTTTATAATTTCTTCCCCTTTCTTTAAACAGAATCTTTTCAATATCTCTGAGGTTAGAATGAATTTATGCTCAGCATGAATGCTATTCCCTGCCCCTTACATCAGTGGGAGCAGGAGAAGAGCTTGTTTTAGAACCAGTGGAAATATTGGTAGGGACCTTGGAATCTGCATAGCTTTGAATCCTACAGGCAAATAATAGCATCCAGCAGAAACACCTACTGAGCTTGTGTAGTGGGTTGATGCTGGCCGAGTTCCAGGCACCCACCAAAGCTGCTCACTCACTCCCCTCCTCAAACTGGACAGAGGAGAGAAAATTTAAATAAGGGTTCATGAGTTAAAGACAAGGAGAGATTGCACATCAAATACCATTAGGGGCAAAACAGGCTCTACTTAGAGATATGAAGTGAATTTATTACTTACAACATCCGAGTGGGATAATGAGACAAAAATAAACCCTTAAAAACACCTTTCCCCCGCCCCTCCCTCCTTCCCAGCTCTACTGCCTACCCCAGTGGCACAAGGAGAGAGGGAATGGGGGTTATGGTCAGTTTCTTCACCTGTATCCTCTCCTGCTCCTCAGAGAGAGAGAGGAGTTGTTCCCCTTCTGCACCATGGGGTGCCTCCCACAGGAGACAGTTATCCATGAACTTCTCCAATGTGGTTTCATTTCTCAAGCAGCAGCTCCCTGCAACCTGCTGAACATGATTCCATCCCACAGGCAGCAGTCCCCCTCAAACTGCTGTGGCGTGGGTCGCTCTTCCAGGGGGTGCAGTCCTTCAAGGACAGGCTGCTCCAGCCTGGGAGCAGGGCCCCTCTCTCCAGCGGGTCTCCCACAGGGTCATAGCCTCCTCCAGGCATCCACCTGCTCTGGTGTGGGGCTCCTCCATGGTCTGTGGGTGAATCTCTGCATTTCCATGGATCTCCATGGGCTGCAGGGGCACAGCTGCTTCACCATAGTCTGCACCAGGGGCTGCAGGGGAATCTCAGCTCCCATGCCTGGAGCATCTCCTCCCCTCCTTCTGCACTGACCTTGGTGTCTGCAGAGCTGTTCCTCTCATGTGTCCTTACCCAGCTCTCCTGAGGCCACAATTACAACCGCACAACCACTTCCTTTCTTCTTAAATCTGTTATCACAGAGGCTTTGCCACCATTTCTAACAGGCCCAGCCTTGGTCAGTGGCATGTCCATCTTTGGAGCTTCCAAGGATTGTCTCTGCTGGATATGCCAGAAGCTTCTAGCAGCTTCTCACAGAAGCAGCCCCTGTAGCCCCTCTGCTACCAAAACCCAGGCTATGCAAACCCAATACAGCTGGATACCTAATGATTTCTCTTTTAAAACAGCAAGAATCACTTATAAAATTAACAGCCAGGATATAGAAAATAAGGCAAGACAGCACGATGGAATTTTGACTTTTCTCTGGTTCATTTGGCAAGTTCCACTCATTAAGTTAAAACAAGCGTATCCTATGCAATTAATTTTGTGTTACTGAAGGAGGTGGTCATTCCATGATGTTCATTCTTCCCTGTTTTCTGCTTCTGTACTTCTGAGATAATTCATCTGTCTCTCATTGGTTAGGAAAAAGATGAAAATCTTGTAGTTCAGGTGTACAGTTTTGACGTTTTTGATCCACTTTTCCCACTTTTCTTCCAATAAGGACAAAATAAAGGATTTTCCTGTCAAAATAAGGACAAACAAGGGGAAGAGCAAATAGAACAAAATTAATTAATTGAACTTCTAGGATAAAAATAACTATGGAGCTGATTTTTTTCTTAATGGTTCAGCTACGGTCACTGAATGTAACATTAATAGAAGCAAGATTTGTAGGTCTGTAAACGATTTTGAAATATAACTAATACTATTACTAATATTAGTAGTAACTAATACTTTACCTAGTATTAATTGCCATTAACAAGTGGTTAATGGTTGTAAATGATGTGAAAGAGAATGGTAAGACACTCCTTCATTGGTCTAGAGGGGCAAGGGTTACGCAGACCCTCCTTCTCCAAGGATGCTACCTGTCTGTGGCTTCCAGCTCCAGGGATGCTGGAGAAGCCCTCAAGGGGATACAGACATGGCACTTGTGACCCTCACCCAAGTCACAGCTGCACGTAGAGCAGAGGTCTTTGTTATCCTAAATGCATGTCCAGGTCTTCTTCTGATGCAACACAGTGCATTACTATGCCTCAGATGTCTTTTGCCTGAATCTTGAACAAATTCCTTATTAGGGAAAGAGGTATTCCACAGACAGATCCAAGTGAGGTATTGTAAAAATGGTTGCCAGCACCTTTGGAATAAATGTGAACTGAAAGAGCAGACATTTCAAAATTGAATTGCAAATCTTGTAGCCCTGCGAAGTTACAAATATACAAATCTTATTGCACATCTCCTGAGTGACTACATTAAGGTGATTCATGAAGATACAGAAAACTCGTCCCTGTCAGCTGGAGCCAAGACGGACAAATTGCCCAGGAACAGCCTATTATGCTTGTTCTTAGTACTTTTAAAATGACAGATGACATTTGTTTCTAAGATGTTATAATGCACAAGGGAAGATAACATTCTCTGCTAGTATAGATCCGTGAACACCTTCATTCAATAACCATTTGCATATCTCCTCTTTAATTCAAGGATTTAGATTCCCTTTACAAATATTTACCAATTAAGCAGCTTAACAAGCTATGCAGTGGGAACATATTTATATTTTATAGTTGTGCAAAGAAAGAGTACTGAGAGGTTCAAGGATTTATCCATAGTTTTATCAGAGGTCAAAGGAAAGTGAAGTGTCAGGACCTAGGTGCTTAGGCTGTGTTTGTATATAGGCTTCAGTCAGTCCATTTTTTTCATGTGTATTTCTCCATGAGTCAAAATGGAGAAGTCATTTTTCAGGTCAAGTCTTACATGCTCACAGATTTTTTTAATAGAGAGATGTTGCTATTTTGACCCTCTAGTCTGACCTCTTGTAGAATACAGAGGGTTTCCCTGAGTAGTTCGTGCTTCACCAGTGTCTGTCATGGACTAGAATGTTTCAGGAGCAAAACAAAACCAACAATAAAAAATTACAACTCCCTCAAAACTCAAGCATTCTTTGAAGGCTCTGTCAGTGGAGAATCCACTACAGCCTTGCTAGAGTTGTGGCACTGTTTAGGACCCTTACCATTAAAGCATTTTCCTATTTTCATTTAACTTAAATTTCTAAACATTATCTGCTTCTTTACCAATAGAATTAATTTCATGGGTTTAAAGTTCCTGAATGTTGTAATTGATACTGACTTAATCTGCAAATTCTTTTTCCCAAGAATGTTTATAAGTATTTATTTTTATTTCTGTGGATATTTTTATTATATTTACAAATGTCTGATCTCCTTATTAAATCATAGAAATTCTGACACATCTCTTGGTAATGATGTGTGCAGTTAAGTTACTTAGGATGGATATTTCCTTTGACATTTGCCTATATAACTTATTGTCCTCCTGTTCACGAACCTTGAGACACAGATTACAGATGTTGATTCCCCTTCTCACAGTTAGTAATTGATTTGAATATTTTGTCATATCCTGTTAGAGTTCTCTCACTTCAGATAAATAGTGTCAGGATTGAGAAGCTCTTCAGTAAAGACATTTGATCAGTTTATTCTCATTATTTTTCTTGAAATGTCTTCTTGTTTGTGCCTTGTTATTATTTTTCCCATGAGGAGCTTGATGAGGACTTGGTGAACAATGGGGAAAAAAAGCATCAATTGTAAATTATTATATCCTGCAGTGTCTTGAGTTTCCTTCTGAGAATTTTAGAATGCAAATATTTGAGGAAAAAGAGATGCCGAGAGGAGTGATTCAGGACAAACAAGATTTCATTTGTGAATCTTGGAATTTAGAATTGGTATGATGGTAAGCTGCATAAGCAATGTGCTTTAATTTTTATTCCTTTACTGGACAGTGTATGCAGCTCTTCAGTACCATGAACAAGAAATAATAGCAGTGAACAAATCAGGTTGTTGTTAAAGGATATTCATTACTCACAATTGCCAGCTAAGTGAAGTACATGTTATTGTGAAACTTTTGCATTCAGTGGTACTACTTAATCTGATTCAATTTCAGATTTAAAGCCCATGTGCTGATACAGGTCCGTGTAAGAAGTACATTTGTGACATTGCTCTGTTCGTTGCTAGTGTAAAGTAGTCAAAACTCATAGAAGAAATAATACATTACAGATCATTTTCTGACTGCTTGTCCATGCCTACTTGCTTCAGTTGTGCCTGAGCATCTCTGCTGAGCATCTTCAAATACAGAGAATGCAGAGCACACCTATGGAAGAAAGAACTGACGTAGGTTATATGCTCTTAGTGGATTCTCTAATATCCATAAGAGTCTGGTTTGTTATTATTATTCTTTTGTATTTTAATGATCATGACCACCTAGACATCTGTTAGAGAGGACATCCTGTCATTTTCTGTGCCATTATCAGGGATGAGGATCAGCACTTAACTCTCTCATTTGAGAAATTCAAAACTATTTAAGAGGCTTAATTTGTTTTTACATCACAGCTGTTTCATAGGATGAGATGATTCCGTGCTTTTTTTTTTGAGAAAGGAAAAGTATTTGGTTAGATAGCTGTTGACACAGTACAGTACATGGAGCCTCATTCACACTTTTCTCTGTCCAAACTCCAAACATTTTCCCTGATGCTGCTTATAAAATAAAATGGTCCGAGACAAATTATTACATTAGCTGTTGTCTTGTTAGATCATAGGACTAATGATCTTAATAGAGCTGTGCTCTGAAAATAAATGTGATTCAAAACAACAGCAGTGACATGGACACTTCTCAGGCATTTCTACATGAAGCCAGTGCTTCTTCTCCGAGTAGAAGAGATTGCATGGAAGTGCTCATACTCTTTTCTCCTTTCCATCTTGACCTCTAAACTTTAATGCATCTTGAATATGCAGTGGTTTCTGTGGCTGCACAAGTATTTTGCCAAGAAACTGGCTAACTTCTATGTGACTGATTTATGGATGAATGTTGAACTACATCTGATTTCTCATTTTTACCACCTGTTTGAGTTTGAAGTCAGTTTTTCAGCCAGGGGATAGGGAAGGACAAAGAGGTCAAACTTCTTATGCAGCATGCTGCAAAGGTTAGAAGTCAGACAACCCCCCTAAGGCACATTTCACTGCCTGAATAACCTTGCAGTGTACTTCAGCCACAGCATCCAGCAAAAAAGCTCAGGTGGACATTTACCAGCGTAATGGTAGAAAAGCCATATTTATTTTTTTTCAGTGGAGAATTCAGGTATTTTCTGCAGTATCTCCTCCAAGACCTACATGGAACAGCGTGAAAAATCTCAGTTAAGGTCTGTAAAGACATTTGGAGATGGAAAAGTGTTTATGATATGATGTTTATAATATGATGATGATCACGGATAGCTGTGATACATAGCCATAATCTTCACAAAATTTAGCTTTCATAAGCACTTTTCCATCTCCAAAGCCACATAAACAGGTGGAAGAGTTGAGAATGGAATTGAAAGAGAGGTAACAACAGCTCTAAGTGCATAGTGCATTTATCCAGGACATACAGAGGCATGCATTACAGAGTGAGGTTCCTGTCTCCTTTTCCCAGAGTATTTTTAAAGAAAGTTAATATCTCCAACCAAGACATTCTGGGATTCTGAGAATGGAGTTACTCCATGAATTAGCTGATACACAAGAGAGGAGGGGAAAAAATTACTGAAATTACATGTAGTCAGAACAGTGAGCATTGAGTAAGACTAGAAACATTAATGAATGATAGGAATTATGAATAAAGTAAAGCTAAGTTGTAAGTGGAATGGGACAAGATAAATATTACTTTCCAGGTAATTTTAATCTTCACCAAAACACTGTTTTTTTCCTGTGGCATTGGACAAATTATTGAGCCTTTTCTCCTGTGTCTTCATTGATCAGCTGGGCAAAATGAGCAACCAAATGCCTATAATTCCCTCTCTAAGGAAGGTAACAGTATGTGCTAAGTGTTTGGAGGAGACCTTGGGATTGTGGTAGGTGTAGGTGTGGGTCCTAGGGAATGTCCTCATGGCAAGCAGCCTCTGTCATTCACCGTGGTGTCTGCAGAGTAAAGTGCAGAAGAGGTACTTGGTGCCGAGTCAAAATCAGTGCTATTCACAACAGGACTAGGGGATGCATGCACCCTGGGGGATGTGATAGCCTTTCCAAATGCCTCATGGACACTTCAGCAGAATATTGTGGGGCAGGAGGGCCAAAAATGTTTCAAGGATAATCTTTGCTGGTCGATTTTTATTTAAACACGTATCTTCTGGTGAAACACAGAGGGGGAAAGTCAACCACATTCCCCTAGGCAGCCCAATAGCAACTTTTCTGGCTCATTTGGTCTATCACCATAACTTCCTGTGAGCCTGTCCCTCTCTGGTGAGGGAATATCATCCATGAGCCCTGCTACAGCTCTAGGAGCAGAGGGCAACAGAGCCCGGGACAGCAGCACGCATTCAGAGCTTCCACCCCAGCAGCACTTCTGCCCGACCCTGCTCTCACTGGAACCTCCCAGAAAATGTGGCTGTGGCACAGCTGAGCTGCTCCAGGACAAGGCTCCTGCTCAGTCCTGAGCCCTTGCCAGGGGCTGCACACAAAAGGGAGCCCTGTTGCAGATGGCAGGGGTTTGGATCTGCTAGGGCCATGCTGAGCCCCAGACCCCTCATGGCTGGGCACTCAGGAATGGCCTCTGCAAGGAGCAGGTGATTGAGCTGGAGATGCCCAATGGCTGGCAGGCAGTCAGTTCCTCTTTCAAGGAAAAATGTCCTGGATCGAGGTGATCTTAGTGCCTAGCCTTGCTCCTTCTCAAGGGATGCTGTAGGCAGTGTGTGATTTTGGCTCCTGCTGCTGTGTGTGAGAGTTGCTGTGTACCAGGAGGTGATGGAGCCATTCAGGGACAGCAAATCTGGTGCTCAGCCTGTGACAGCCACAGAGATCCATTTGGCTGTGGAAATGGGACCTTTCTTGTTGCCAGAGTGATGACCACCTTGGGGATTTTTTTAACACATTAGGTGAGGAATGTGTGGATAATTTGTTTGGATCAAAGCCTCCAGACTGCACTTGAAAAGGGGCAGGAGGACTGTATCTGCTGTGCTGTGACCTCTCACGCTGCTCTTGTAAAATGGACACTCTGTGGGGCTTGACATTGGGGCACAGCAGGTCCCCTCAGGAATGGTTACAGGCTCATTCTGGAAACAGAATTTTGAAGCAAACTTTTAAACAGAGCTGTGAGCTTTTTCTCATCTCAATAAGCATATTGAGAGGCTTATTAAAATGATAATAGCACATTTGTTAATAATTAATCACTGGCATTAACAGAGGGACTTTCAGCCAAAGATGCTGAAGTTCTTTCCAAATTTCACTGACCAAAATTACAAACAGTAAGGGTTGCCTAATCCATCATCATGTATTGCCACCCCTGACAGCTATTTAATTGTTCACCACATAGCAACTGCTCAGTAGCGATCAGATTGGTGCAGAAAGCAAGGACTTTGCTGTATGTCCAAGAAAAGGCCCAAAAGAAGTAGGTGAAGGAGTATGGATATCACTCCAAGATGGACTTGGTCATGTCATAGCATCCCTACCTTTTATTTGGGTTCATTCATGAATCTCAGTTTACAAGCTGGGCTTTTACATGCCACTTGAGTCAGATATTCTGCACACAGTGGTGCAGAAAGATGTGGTGTGTTCAGAATGATCATTGTCATAATTTCCTGCTGAAGGTTGGCATTCACACTAACCTCGAGAAGACTTTGGATTCCTTCTGGTGTTTAAATGCATTGATCACTATGATAAAACAAAGCCTTGACCTATACCCTGAATATTTAATTTCAGCTCTGCTCTCTGATTTTATTGCCTATTTCTCATAGCCTAAATTGTCTTATAGTGATCTCTGCTGATCTCTGTGGAACAAGAGCAGATGTCTAATTTATGTGCCTCAGTTAAATGCCTAAAAGATAGTTGATATGAATCCAGCCAAAATGCTCGTGAGTTTTTTATTGCATCTGTCTGTCTTAGGGATGTTACACCTGTCTGTATCTGAATATAGCTGCAGCCTCTCCATATTAAATACAGGAAATTTATCTTCATTATGAAATCTCTCTTGAGAGTCCATTGCTAATGAAATTGCCTCATATTTATTTTTGAAGCTGTATATAAACAACTAGCATTATTAGTATACAATTACCAGAGAGTAATCACAGAATTACTGTAAACATAGCCTACAAAACATACTGCAAATTAATATTCATGCATTTCTTAATCTGCCATTTGGAGCAAAAGCATAAATCCAATCTAGAGTTCATCACAGAGGAATAATATCACCAGGGGAAACTGGGATGTTTTGTACTTTAGAGTAATTAAAGGGAAAAGTCCTGTGAATCTTTTCAGGGTTGTGGGGGCGCAACGGCTGTGGCTGCTGATGCACAATTCAGCAACACATTGAGTCAGTGATAAGGAAGAAAAGAAAAACAGCATTTAAACATGCCTCTATGCAGAGATATTGCAGCATTCATTCAAATGTGTGCAGCTGACTCCAGCAATGTTGTTTGACAGCATGGTATTTGCAGGAAGTCTAAGGTTAAGGATAGCTGAAGGAATGTGTTTGAATTCTGCCATTAACAAACAACCATAGGTCTTTTGTTGTCTAAAGCAGAAAGAAATAAGTGAACTAGTAAAACTAGTGACTCAGAAATCCATTTTGTGCAGCTCATTCGTGTTTGCTCTGCTTAGATTATGCTTTTTTCACATTCTTCACACAATTGGAAATAGACTAGTACTCTGAAATAATGGGAATGATTACAGAATATTGAAGTATTTTCTATTTCATGAATACGATGTTTGGGGGTGATTTTTAATTACTAATTTTTAGCTGTCCAGGAATCAGTTTTGCAAGGGCTAAATGACCAGAAGTATACAGTTAATAGTAGCTGTAAAAGTGCAACTCTTCCATAACTGAGAAATAGAGAATTGAAAATTTAGAATTCAAATTGAGATGAATGAAACTAGGAGTCACTTTTGAAAATTTAACTTATACATAGTCAAATAGAAAGAGTGGTGAAGCAGATTTTTGTGACACTACTCAAATTTTTGAGAGTTTTGAAGAAACAGGAAGAGAAAACAGTGATCATTTTTTCTGCTTTTTAAAATGACTTTGCTCTAAGTGTTATAGTCACTCTTATGTGCCCATTTCTGCAGAGGTTCAAGTATTTAAGGAAAGCCATGGTGGATGAAAAGATATTCAGGACCAGAAGTCTGGTTTCCACAAGACTGCGACTGTAAGGACTCACTTGCTAGAGAGGCCTGAGCATGCAGTTATGTGGTGACATGGCCACAAGATGTGCTAACACGAGTGACCACGGTGTACCGGGTTCCCAAACTCCCTGGTTACTGAAGGTCGCACTGCCCTTGTACTTCCAACTCCTAAATTTATTTCTCTTATAGATAAGAAACAGATTGTGGTGCTGAACAGATGCTAAGAAGCTGTGTGTATGTTATTTTATTTCCCTTTTACTTACTTGCTTTCTCATTGCATTGTATACTGCACTGGACACAGGACCGTATGCTGCCTTGTGGTCTGGGAATGTGTTTGAAAGAATAAGTACTCATTTTTATAGAAATTCCAAAAAAATTAAATGCAGTCATGACAAAGCCTTTTTTTTCTTCCTGCCCACAAAGGAAATAATTCTTCCATTTTTTATTACTTCTGCCTGTCTCTTAATCTGTGCCCAACAAATGAGGCAGAGCGTTCCCATCACATAATGTGTCCTTACACAGATAAGGTTTATAGTTAGGAACATTTTAATAGAGTTCAGATTTAAAGAGAAAAAGAATGGAGATTAAACAAGTATGACTAATACATATTTCCAAACATATTTTAAATGAGAATACTACAATGAAGCAGAATGATGCAGCATGTAAGACAGTAAGAAGTGGAAGGCAGTTTCAGGTACCAAGAGTTGTACACGGGCTAGGTTCTTGCTGCAGTGATTGTGAGGGGACAAAAAGAAAGGAGGTCTGACCTTAAAACTATTTTGCTTACCCAGGTCACAGAAGCCATCATGGACCACATTTCTGAAATTTCCAGTGAAAGGGTGAAATTGTTTAACAAGGAGTCTGAAGCATTAAGGAGAAGAAGGGCAGAATATTGGCTTATGATGTTAATAAAAAAGTGATATGTGGCTTTTCATTAACTTGTGTTTCTTTATGCAAGTCCTTTGGGGATACTTTATGCTTGACGATATAGAATCTTATCCTTTTTATCTCTGAAGGTGTGGTCACAAAGGTTCTATAGCATATGTGGCAGAGATAGTTTAAATGTCAATTCTGAGAAACAGACAACACAGTGTAGATAAAGAAAAATAAGAATGATGAATACAATAACCAGATGGCAAAGTTTAATGAGAAATGATTCTTTTGAAACATAGTGTGACAACAAGAAAGGATACAGTAAAGAGAGGGGA
The DNA here is from genome assembly GCA_013398015.1 of Oreocharis arfaki. Taxonomy (NCBI): domain Eukaryota; kingdom Metazoa; phylum Chordata; class Aves; order Passeriformes; family Paramythiidae; genus Oreocharis; species Oreocharis arfaki. The sequence goes on from VZRR01013082.1 coordinate 345,113, forward strand.
AAAATTTGTAGCAGGACATTATTTTTAGAAAGCTTGTCATAGGGCAAGAGTTGAGGAGAGTGGGTATGTTTATAAAGTCCTTAAAATCTGTCATGGAATCTCTGCACGCATGTGACAACAATCAAGGTTTTCCTTCTAGGACATAGACTGCAATTTGTATAGTAACTTCTTGCTGGACTGAGTACTTAGTTTAATACTTATTTCCTGTCTGCATCTGAAAAAAAATCAAGGTCAGTCAGTTCTGGGTACTTGAGGAAGGATAAAAATGATAACTGAAATATTTAAATTTTAATCCCCTGATGGGAAACACATAGATCGATATACAGAAGAAGAACAAGAAGAGGACTAAAAATCCAGGGGTAGTACCTAGATGTATGGGGTAACATTGGGAAAAAAAAATCAAAGAAAAACGTCTAACTTATTCTTGATTGTTCTGTTATTCTTGCTATATTTATGTTCCATGTATTTATTCCATGGAATAAGGAGGAATGTAGTAAAAATATTTGGATTTTTTTTTTTTCCCTTTCAGATTCAAAAGGGCATGTTAGGATGTATCATCTGCACTCAGAAGTCACAAAACTTTGGAATCTTTAATAAAACTGTTAGGAAGATACACCCGTCTGTCTGATGGCTCTGACACTGTATCTAGGCAGGAGATATTTTCCTTCTATTTCTTGGTAAGGCTATTAGGAAGGTTGACCAGTTGATGCAAATCCATGTTGTATATGCAGATGATTTCATTGCAGAAGATGTAGTGCAAGAGATGACTGAGATTTGGTGGAAACAGGAAACAAATGGGATTTAGTGAAGTGAATGAAGACAGATTTCTCATGGTTGTAAGTCAGCAGAAATGGTCAGGATGAGTGTACCCAGAAGGTGATGATCACAAATATCAAAGAAATGGAAAAGAGTGACAATGAGGGAGGAGATAAGGACTTGAGCACCAAATACAAATACGTATAAAGGGTAGAAGTAGTTTAGGTAACTCATATTCAGAAGATAGGTTTGGAACTTAGGACGGTAGGAGGCAAACGAGCTACATCTCTCAGAAGAGATCATTCTGATGGTGTTTGACCTGTCACCAAACAGTGAGAAGCTGAACGAATAATAAACATCCGTGAGGAAATTGCTGCTGGAGGAGGGGAAATATTCTATTGTTACAATAATTGTGCCCCACACCTATATTGTTTCAAAAACTGGATGGAGTGGATTAGTGTCCCATTAAAATACTATGAGATACTTGCAGAGGGAATCTCTACCCTGACAAAGGGCAGAAGTCTCTGGCTGTGAGGAAATGCTAGGAGAAAGAAGCTTTTGTGGAGAATATAAAACTTGTTATGAGAGATATCAGAGCCCCAGTTAGATGGGAGCACATATCATAATAAATAATTCTGTGCTACGAAGGTGATTGAGTGTGATTCAGAGACAAATTTCTGTGATTGTGCAACAGAGCTTTGATTATTGATTTATAGCCTTTCATTTGTAATAGTCACTTTCAGAAAGCATGGGATTTTAATATTTCTGTCCCTTGTTCACTGGTTGCATGAAAAGTAACAGCAGAAGATGGCAGCAGAGATTGCTGACTCTGTCTCATTTATATGTGCAGCCGAGTACGGATGCTTGGTGAAAGAACATAGCGTGAACTTTTCTTTAAAAATATACTGATTTAGTTCTGGGAAGATAAATTCCTTGACTCTAAGAACACATTCATCAGTTCATTTTTTTATGGAAATGATGTGGGAGTTATGAAAGAAAATACATACTCCTTGTATCTTCCATATGTCTTAATGGCAACACTTGCAAGCAGATGAGATAGTGCTTGCAAAAGATCATGGACACATTCACTTTACATAGTCCTCCTGCCTTAGCAATAACTCAGCAAAGGCAGGTGCCCTACATTCTGTGTAAAAATAAAATAGAGTGAAAATTATAAAGAAATGCTGAAAATTTTTATATAAAGTTGCTTGAATTTCAACAGGTGACCCAAAGAACAAATAAGGCCAAAATTATTATTCCTCTAATAGCAAGCCATTGTACAGATGACTGCATGCTTTCTCGACCCTCTGATCACAGGCAGAGCATGTAGGTGTAAGCTTACGCATGTAGAAAGAGTAATGGACTTTAGTAGACCAACTGATATAGCTGTAAACAAAAAACCTTTGGGTACTCAACTTCTCTCTCATGTCACAGAGAGACATACACCCACACACTCTGTGCTGTCTGGCTAATCTTGCCTCAGGGAAAGCCAGAGCATCATTCCTCAGAGGCAGGGGAATACCAGGATGGATACATTTACAAAGGATGGAGAAGCAGTGCCACTGCTGCCTTGCTGCCTAAAGTGTATTTGGAGCAGCTGTCCCTGCTCCTACTCTGGCTGCTGCACATTCATGTTCTTGTATTTTTGCCTGTGTATAAGGAAGCTCGCTTGAAATCTGTCTGTGCTTCTGCTGCTTTTCTAATAGCTATAGGAGAGTCAAGATGCTCTTGGGGGTTTTTTTTTGTCTTTTTTTTTTTCATCCAGCATCTCTGCTTCTGTGTTGAATATTAACTGTTTGTAGAACTGTATAACTGAGGCTGACAGGCAACTTAATTGCTTAAGTAAAGAGAGAAGCATGACTCAGGTCTATATATTCGAGCTCTCATTAGTCTTCAGAGCAGTTCAAATCAAAGGAAAAAGAAAATCAGTGGGTACATAATATGTTCCCTGGAGGTGACATTTTTAGAGCATCCTTTAATTCTGACAGAAATTTTCCATGATGTCTGTTGAAGCACGTTTTCTGTCTTTCTTCCCAGTTGCAAATGACTGCCACTTGTCAAATGGGAGACCTGGAGTAAGGAGTGTTAGCTAATAGTTCCACAGTATTATATTTTCTGTCTCTCATCCATGCATCTACTTATCTTTCTTGTGAGTGTATATCAGTTGTTTTACTCTGGTATTTGCCTTATAATCATACTGGAGGTCAATGCATTCATGACTACTATATTAAGCAGAATAAATTTCTGAAGGAGTAAATTCAAATGTGGACATCATATCTTTCCTCAATATTGCTTTATTTTTTAAGCTGAAGTCAGAACATTTATTCCTCATAATATACGTATTTATTCCTGGCATTATCCTCCTTAATCATGAAAAACAGAAAAAAAAAAGTTGAAATGTACTCCAGAATGCAATCTGTTAAACTCTGATGGCATACAGGCATGGAAATGTGTAAGGAATTATCCTTTCTGCCACAGAATGCAGAGTGTTGCAACACAAGGAAGTCATAATTAGTTACGTCTTTCTCATTTCCTGGATACATTTGTGAGTTTTTATTTCTAGTGATTCTTTCTGAGAGATTGGTACTTTAGGTTCAGGTTGTATTGGGGCTTTGAAATGATGGATGGGCTTATCAAAACTTGCAAAAATATATTGTACGTCAGTTGCTACATTCAGAAGATAGAGGTGGGAATACTTGTACTACCCTGAAACTGAGAATAGTTGCGATGCTTTTCCATTTCCTGGAGCTTCCTTTAATACTTAATTTGGCGTTTTTGTACCAGTCTTTTGGAAATAAAGTGTATAAAAGTTCTGATAAAGAGCTGCTATATTGTTTTTATATAAATTTTGTTTCATGGGGTTACAGGCATCACAGGTCTTTGTCTAGCGGCAAAGGCCTTTCAAGATCAGTGTTTCAATATGAGTGTGCCATATTTAACTTTTAAAAGTATGGAAACAGCCACAGGGAGAGCCATTTTATATCCTAATATATACCCATCTCAACTAGCTCTTTGATGTTTTCTTGATTTTTTATTGCTAAAAAATTAAATTCAGTAGGAGCTTCCTTGAAGATGCAGACCACAAGTATTTGGCCTGCACAGCTATTCTTGTGAGGATAAAACTAGCTGGACTTGGACCAAAAGAAACTGATATATGTTTAAAATTAAAAAAAGAATGAAAAATAATAAAGAAGCCTAGCCCACACCACAGGTTTGTTAGGTTAGAGTGGGAGAACAATTATTCCCAATGGGAAGCTATTACCTGGAGTCTTAGAAGCTGGTAAAACCATGTAGTTGCAGTGGATTTAAGCATCAGACCCACAACTCTATAAAAAAAAGGAATGTATACAGTGATTTTTCTCCTTCTATTTTTTCTCCAAAGGTTTAAAAAGTTTATTTGGGTTCACAGATGGAAGTTATACAGGCATCACTGAAATGGACAGAAGAAGGGCCTAGTATTCAGCTGAAACATATACACTGTTTTTCTTTTATTTTCCAGTTTCTTGGTTCCAATTTTACCAATGAGCTAGTTTTTATTTGGTGTTAAACAAAAATATGGAAAACAAATACTGACGTTGAATTGAATATTTTTAAATTACTCCTTTAAAAATTATTCCTTTCTGGCTTTCAGTCATTTAAGATATTATTGTTAACATAATGTCTAGAATTTCACAGAAGGATTTGATTCAATAATTTGCCATCTTCTTTGTACAAAAATAATATATCTTGTATTTTTTTGGGGAGAATTCCAAGTTCTTAGAATTCTTTTTTCATGACTTTTAAAATTCTTCTATCCTTCATGAATGTAAGTTCTTTTATGACATTGAGAGACAGTCTTTCAAAAATGTATCTTAATTTTTAAAGTATTCCACTAAAAGCTGGGCTAGAATGAGTTGAAATCTTGGAGTGGAGTTTCCCTGGTGACCTTGATTGTCTATGCTTCACTTTTTGAAGTAGAGAGAGAGGAAAAATGACACCTTCATACATCTCTCTGTAGTGAGTCACGGTAAAATGTTCTGTACTATGAATTGGTTACTTGGGTTTTTAACTAACTGAGAAATAAAAGAATCACTAAGTGACTTTCATAAAGAAGTAGAAAAGAAAAGCATTTAAATGCTGTGTTATATCCCTTTCTGTGCATCTATGCATACAGAACCTAACACAAATATATATTGCTATGCTAAATAATATGTACATTTTATCTCCCTTTGGTTGCTGCAGAAACTGAGGCAGGTATTCAATTTGTCTGAAATCACTGAAAGAACTAATATTAGAATTATGGCAGTCTGGGAGTTGCCAATCCCAGATTTGCTTCCTGTATCAGATTACAAATGTGATGCAGTTCAGAAAGCTAATGTTGATATGACTTTGTCAGAGCAGGTACAGGAAAAAGAAAATTTTTGAAATTTAAAATACCTGTAGTATCTCAGAAACTGGCAGATAACAATGTGAGAAAAAACGCTATGCATATGGTAAATACAAAATAGAGATAAAGATGAAAATGTTATGATGTTCATAAAAGGTAAATAAAAAGCTTTCTCAGGGTAAATGGATGATTATTCAGGAAAAATAAGGTTAGAAAACTCCATAACAGTGTGTAGAATTGGAAAAAGGTATGTGAACAATTATACAGACAGTTACAGGGCTCCTATTGATCCCCTTTTTTTATATGGAAATCTATGCACATCAACAATATGGGTTTATAGTCACAGAGAAATTGTGTTGATGACATCTGACTTCCCGTTCTCATTCTAGTCATAAGTCTGGTTTTCTAGCTCTCAGGAAACCATTCTGCTTATCTTTGTGAGTTGTGATCCCCTCTTATACATGTTCAAACTTTTTTTGAAAAAGCTTCATGTAAATAGTCTCATTCCATGCAGGATGTGGGAAAAGAAAAGAAAAGATCTTATATGTTTCTTTCTTGCATGTTTATTCTGAGGTAGAGGACCTTGGCCAGCAGCCACGTGGCTCTGTTAGCCATGTCCCCTAGCCAGTGAGACTGGCAGCACAGCTTCGTGGGACTGGTCAATGTGCCAGTGAATTTACACATGTGAAATGGAGGATCAGGTGCCAGTGCCAGTACGTGTAGGTGGATCTGCTGTGTTCTGACACTAAGAAAGCAAATGGCTCCTACAGGACACTTTTATAGGCTTTTTCTTCTAAATTTGCATTTGTTTCAGGTTACAAATGAGATACTCCTTTTGTGTATCTTGGTATATAATGCGACAGTCTGAGCATCAGACTAAATCTAACTTGGAAAATTTAACACTAACAGCTCTTCTGGCCACTTCATAATTTCTATGAAAATAAGAGTTTTCTGTGTTATGCAGGAAGGAAGAAAGGAAGGAACTGGAAGTAGGCATCCTGTTTATTTGCATCACATGGGTGAAAAAACTCAGTTAACTGCAAGTACAAAGTGAAGGCTATGGATACGATTGAAAAGAATTATTTTGCAGCCCATCTGTTCTGAATTTTCTGTATATTTTCAAAGTAAGATAATCCCTTGAAAGTTTTTGCTGGATCTTTTTTGACTAATACTGAAATATGTCATCCACATTCTGTAGGTTTATATTCATAATCATTTTTATATATATAATTTCAGATTATATAGTATGAGTATATGCTCTATAGGACTTGCAACAGAGAAGTGTCTTTATATTCCCACATAGTCTGCAAAGACATAGAATATATTTATCTATTTTTTTCCCCATCTTTTTTTTTCTAAAAATCAAGAGTTCGATATTATTCAGAGGAATAACTGTAGTGGAGAGAATGCCCTTCAAGCTCCTAAGGTGAAAGAAAAAGGTTCTGTGAAAAACACTAGATTATTCCTAAAACCTATCAGCAGCTTTGCATTTTAGTAGTGTTCAGAAGTAGTTGTCTTAATTAATTTGGTGACAGCTGGTTTCCTTTCTGGGACATATGGATTTCTTACGCAGTATCTCTCGATGCATCTTTCTATGAATTGTGATTAGATGGACTATAAGGAAGCTGAGATACTGTTACTTAGGTATCCCTTGCAACAAAAATTTCAGCCCATCTGTCTGGCATTGACATTTGAGGTTGAAGAGGCAGTATAAGTGTTTAAAGATTAATCTCCCTAATGGTTCAGTTAATCTTCCCAAAACCTTAAGGGATTTGACTGACAACTCCATGAATTTCCTTTTCAAGCATGCATTCATAAGAACAAAGGGATAAGTAGAAAAAAAATCTACATCCTAAACCCACAGGTGCTTCAAGGGGCTCAGAAATATTCGACACTTTGTAATTCACTTGTAGATTCTCAGCCTACTCTGTACTAATCAGGTTCCTCTACAAACTGCATGACATTCCTCATTTTGTGGGCTAGAGAAGTCAAGCTTTTGTTCTTCAATAATGGTAGCAAAGAAGATTTATTAAGAGGCTTCCCAATATGGTACAACACGTGTAAGATATTTAAGACAATTCATAGAGAATTAGTGATTCATTTTTATTTCAAAGGTCAAATTGTTTTTCACTGCTATGCAAATATAAATCTGGAAATTTATACTTTCTATGGAGCACATCCCTGGCTAGGAATATCTGGGAATTCAGAAACAAAAGGAAGAGACTTTACTATAGCAGATAGCAGAGATTTTATTCAAGCTAACTTAGAATAACTTAAGCTTGACCAGTCATCTCAAGAAAATAGGGTTTTTTTTGTGATATTGATAAACCTCTTAGACATAGAGTCTGTTTTTTCAATTAGTTCAATCTGTGTACTTCTTCCTTTGCAAATTTGGCAAAACATGCAAAGCTTGGAGTAAAAAGAAGCAGACCAAATGTGTAGAAAAACTGTGTCAGACTGTAAGGACTTTCATAAGTTTTGCTTAAGCTGGTTGTAACAATGAATAAAGAGTGTCAAATACTACAACAAGTAAATTGTTGGAACTGCTTTGTTCTTCCTTTTTATGGCTCAGGGTTACAAGCTGCTGGAGAGTCTATGTAGATGTCACCTGATTTGGACAACTAACTACTAAGTAGCTAAATCATCTTGTGCTTTGGTGTTCTCATCATTTGCAAAATGATTTGCTATCTTCTAAATGCTCCTTCAAGATGCACAAACTGAATATATAGAAAAGAAAAAGAGGTTCTGTGCTATTTCTTCACATGAATGCCACTGTGATTGATTTCAGAAGAAAGGAAATTGTTTCCCTTGAGAAGTATATTATAATTTTCTTGTATTTCATGCCTTCCTCTCTGCATGTGAAGAACAAAGAGGTCTCCTCCTGGGGAATAATGCTTAAAAATTTAAAGATATCTCTGGATAAACTGTTCTGTGACCAAAAAGATTTGAGCTGGGTTGGATAGATTATACTCAAGCTGACATTTATAAATGATGTTATCTGTTGACTCCAGCTGTAGAGCACACACAAAACAGAAATACATTGGGACAAGGCAAGAATTCTTTGGTGCAATGAAGGTTTAACCTTGCTCAGAGGCTGATTAAGTATAAGGCAACAAGACAGTTGGTCAGATTTACTGTTTTATTCAGTATTATGATAAGATATAATTACTTACTTTAAGGGAAACCATCATCTCTGTACAGGAGAAATGACTTGGTTTATTTAAAACTGGTTAGAAAAAGAGGCAACTGCAATCTCAGGAGAGCAAATGTTGTCAGCAGATATGCATTAAAGACCCAGAGTACTGGACTGATTTCAGCTAGTCATTGTTCCGAATATGATGATGTTACACTTTTAAAATATAGAAAAGAATAGAAGTTAATCTAATGAGCCCGGCTTGCCTGAGCAGAGCGGAATAGAGAAAGAAAATATGACCTCAAAACTCTACCATCTCAATGCTGGACAATGATGAGACAAATGCCAAGCAATTGATATAAAATATTCTGATGTTACTGAACAGCCTTGATGAGCCCAGTTGAAAAAGAAAAGCCCAGAAGGTAGTATTTCAGAAGGCTATCAAACTCCAGTTTGCTTAGTGTGGTCTGAATGTTAGAAGGAAAGTGATTAAATAAATATCTACAGATTACACATAAGGTACAGGATATAGATATAGAAATGAGATGGCTGAATGATTGAAATAACCAGAAATGGCTGGTCCTGCCTTGGGGCAGAGCTATAAGCTGTGTACTAGATGACCCCTTTCTATGACCACCTTTCCTCTCTTGACTTTGTTGCCCTTTCTCTGCAAAGGATTTGAAAGTTAAAGCTAGCTATAGCGGGAGTTTTGATAAGACCAGGGCCGAAGAGGCAGCTGAGACATATTCCTATTCTTCTCCAGTGACAGGACCTTCTGGATCTGAACTTGGCATAGGTGAGAGGAGCAAGGACCCATAAGACAAATGGAGAATGGCCACTTTCAAGACTTCTCCTGCTGCTCTGGACTCTCTTGTCCTGTGATGGGGCAGTGGGTGATGCATGGGCTGGAGCCCAAAGAAGACCACCTATTAGCTTAACCACAGGCAAACCAGGTATGGAAGTCAAGTGATTGTTTTAATCTCCGATCTGGTATGATCTCCATGCTGAATCCTTCCTCAACAGGCCTTCTGAGAACTATAAATGACTCCATGTTTAGAACTAGAAAATCTCAGCAGAGTAATGCTTTTGCAACACTGATGGGCATAAATCGTCAGTTATTGCCCTCCTTTACCAGACTAGAATGAATACAGATTGCCGTTTTATTATAAACATAGAATAACTGCAGAAGTAATTGGCCTTTGCTGTTAAAACTAATAAACCTATAGTCACAAAGGGAATTATGGGAGTTTAAACAAAATAAAACAGTGAAGACTTCAACAAGGTTCCCAGCTCCCTTAATTTTGTTGTGGGTTTTGTGACACTTGGCACTACATCACAGTATTGGCTTGAGAATTTCAGCCACTGTTCAGAACAAATAAGCTTCCAGCTTGTGTGGACAAGGAAACGGTTTAAAACATGATGTTATGGGAATGTAGGAGATCGCCTCAAGGGGTGTTTGAATTTACTGAATGCAGTTGCTGCTTTGTTAGCTTTCATTTTAAAGCATTTTTATTCCGTCCCCCCACCCCCATTGCTATATTGCCAAGTGAGTGTTAAAAATTGAGAGATCAGAAAGAAACCAGCTTCTCCATATTTTTTTTCCCTTTTGGAAATATGATTTTCAGGATTTTTATGATCTGACTCATAACCTCTAAATCCTACTTCATTTTACATTTTATTCGAAGTCTCTCCATTAGATAATAAAATTTCAGCATTCTTAGAAGGTGGTTCAATATTGATTTAAAGGTGATATCAGTATGCAGTGATACTATTTTTTTTCCTCCCTTGAATGGTTTTCTTGTAATAATTCCAAAATAACCTGCTTCCTTGAAAAGTTTAAAAGCAGTTGAGTCTGATGTAACTGAACTTCTGAATGTCACCCATATCTTTCCTCATTCTATTTATCACGTTTCTTTTCTTTTTTTTAGAAAGACTTGAGGACAAGCATATGAAAAAACCAAGTTGTTGAATGGTTTTGCTGCTCTTTCAAAAATCATAGGATCATGGAATCATGGAATGGTTTGGGTTGGAAGTGACCTCAAAGATCATCTGGTTCCAGCCCCGCTGCCATGGGCAGGGACACCTTCCACTAGACCAGATTGCTCAAAGCCCCGTCCAACCTGGCCTTGAACACTGCCAGGGATGGGGCATCCACAGATTCTCAAGGCAACTTGTTTCAGTGCCTCACCACTGTCACAGTAAAGAATTTCTTCCTGCTGTCTGATCTAAAACTTCTCTCTCAGTTTGAATCCATTCCCCCTTGCTCTATCACTACATGATATTGTAAATTGTCTCTCTCCATCTTCCTTTACAGCTTCTTCATCAAAAGATACACTCAACAGTGGGTTTCTAATTTTTGCAGGTAGATAAACCATTGAAATTCCACTAAGGACAAGAGAAATCAGTTAAGCAAGAGATAATGGAATATGTGGCTGCAGAATCCAGTGACAATTATGCTGGTTTTTTGAGAACTGGACTTTCAGTTACCTGCAATTCAGGTTTCTACATGGTAGTTAGGTAATCTTACAGTAAAGATGAAATTATGTTCTTGAAGTAAAGATCAGAGAACAGGAAGAATATTCATGGTAGTTCTAGTGAGAGGGGGGCATTTACACAGCTTGTGAGGACAAGCCGCTGAAAAGCATTGTAAGAATTGTGCAGTGGAATAATCTGAAAGACTTCTGCAAACGTTTCAAATTGTTCTCCTTTCATGTTAGTGCTGTGGATGGAATGGCAATATAACTGATAACAGTGCAATGTTTTAGGAATAGTGTGCAGAAACACGACAGTGCTGCATATTTGTTTGGGTTTTTGCAATTTTTTTAGGAGGTCCAGTTTTAATTTCTGAACAGGACTGGTTTTGTTAGGTGTCTAGAATCAGAGGTAAATCTCTAATGAAATCTTTTTTTATTATGGTTCCAAGAGAAGTATCTAATAAGAAAAATATTCTGGAATATTATGCCTGGCTGAAATGAGTACTTTTTGTCTGCTTTTGTCAATGATGTGCATAGATTCCAAAGAAACCAAGTGTTATATCTCAGCGACCTGATCCATAGATAGCGTTGTTTCTTAGTGCCAACAGACTTTCCAGGTATGTTCAATTGCTCTGTCAGGAGGGATTCATGCTAAAGAAGACATTTAGCTGCCACAGGTTCTTTCTTCTAAAGGAAAGTTCCCTTTAAAGTTGGACCAGTGGTGTCTTCATTTAGTTTGGTGCAGCTTTCTAAGTGGTGCAGTGGCCAAAATATTTCAGTGCTAAAAGCTAAGAATTGGCTTGTGGACAGTTACTGCTGAACTTAAAACTTCTCTGTGTCTTTGATAATGGTCACTGATAAAAAAGGAAGCAGAAAGGAGTTGGTGTTGGCTGGGCAAGCTGGGCCAGCTGTGGCTGAGCTGGCTGATCTTCATCTGTGGGAGCACAGGAGAGGCTCTGCAGTCCGTGGAGAAGAGCCCTGCATGACTTCCTTTGTAATGGCGTTTGTGAGGTTTTGGTTTAGCTGTCTGTTTCATATTTAAACTCAATATCTAATGCTCATATCAAGTTTGAATAGAGGAAAGAAAAACAGATTCAAGCAGACTTTTTGCATTCATATCCAAAGTCAGTGAGTCTGTAACACTGCTGCAGGATTTCTACAAGACTATGCATGTTGTGACATATGTAACTCTTACGGGGGTTAAAAGATTTTTATCCTACATGTAACTACGATGACTTTCCCATCTGAGTTAGAAAAGATAGTAGTTTTTTGACTCTGATGGAACAGAAAGGATGTAAAAGATCCCCTTGTCCAACATAAAATGCATGATCATATTTAGCACTGCTGAGAGGTAAATTAAAAGAAATACTTAAATACAAGTGTATAAAGCATTAGTCTAATATTTGATTGTTTAGAAAAAAAATTCCAAAGGTTCCAATGGTTTGAAGCCCCATTGCCTGAGAGTCTATGGATTTTACTTAAAAGCTCTTTGGCTTGGGTGATAGAGTTTTATTTACATACATATGTGTGTGTATGTGTGTGTGTGAGAGAGAGACTTATGCATATTTTGATAATATATATATAATATAGAAATGATTATATAATTAAAAGAAAGAGAAAGTGGTGGAGATATAACTAGAGAAACACAATTAGAGCTGCAAAGCCTGTGTAAATTACTAGTTCTGTACACATGTAACTATGATTTGAGAGACTTTCAGGCTTACCCTGAGCTCTCAAATATTTGTCCCTTAATTTTCAGGTGCTTTGGATATGTAAATAGCACTGCTTGTGAGTAACAGATCTCTGTAAATTATCCATGCATCTGGTATAAGCAAAGCTGCTTCACAGAAATGTGGTTATGATATTGGCACAGTGCTATGGGCAGGGTAGACAAGAAAGAAATACAACCTGCTACAAAGAGGCCCTCTCCCAAGTGACTTAGTTATTTGACACCATGGAATAATTTTTCTTCTTCTAAAAGAAAAACAAGAGAAAGAATGAGTTTTCATTTTACTAACACAGTGCCATGAAATGTTTTATTTCTAGGGTCTGTTTTGGCCAAGGATATCCTGGCAGAATAACTGAGTGAAGAGAGTGAGTGTTTAAATCCCTAGAAAAATAACATGTCCATAATAAAAAACTCTGACTGCAGAAACGTTCACCCACTACATTAAGCTGAGAATGTGATTGATCCAAGGGCTAGATGACATGAAAACATGCATACACTTTGTGTTAACCTTTTGTGTCTGTGAAGGACAGATGATAAGCCCTCTACCCTACTGCCAGACTGAGTAGGGATTCAATGTCTCCACTGGTTCCACCATAATTAAATGTGGATATTATGTAAACCACAACCCAAACTGTTTTATGAATTCAGAAAATGCTAGCTTCATTTTTCTTGTCAGGCTATAAAACTAGACCATGACAGATGAGTTTGAGCATTTGCTGATCATTCATCTACAAAACATAGTAGTTTGATTCTTTCACTTACGGCTGTTTGCAAAAACAGAAGTTAATTAATTGAAGCACTGGTGCTCAGCAAATTATTTTTATTTTTCCCCCTTTAGCCAGATTTCTTTGTATCCTAAGCACAATCTTTAATAACATGATACAAATGAAAGATCACAGACACCATTTCTCATCGAAAGGGCACATTTATTTAGCCTTAATATAAGAATAATAACGCTGGCTACATGTAACCACACAAAAAAATGTAACTCAATCAAGAATGTAATCAACTGGTTTGGTGCTATTCATGCAGCACTTAAATAATTCAAATGAATCATATTCCCTAGAATCAAATGGAGGAGTCACAGCTTGCAAAGCTAGTGCAAAATTCAATTTGTACTAATCTCCCTTTGAGAGCAAAAGCACAAAATATAGGAGACTATTGGCATCACTTGTCTGTTTTTCAGTTAATTTCTCTCTTTTTTTCCTTCTCTTAATTTCTCTGTATCTTATAGACATGAACATATGTAAGGTAATGTCATTTTAAATTTATTGTTTACATTCCAGAGGAGTAAAAAAGTCCTTCCTTAAAATAATTACTTTTTTTTTTCCACTATTCCATTAAGGGCAACTATGTTACAGGAATATAAGAAAAAGGAAATTATTTATTCACAAGAAATGAAGTTAAGAAGCCTGTATTTAACATTTTACAAGTATGAAATCCAAAAACCAAAGATAATTAAGATAATAAACAGAAAAGTTTTAAATTACTGCTTTCTTGAGTGATCCAAAATCAAGGTAAATGTAAGTGTTAATTTCAGGGATAAATTTAGTACTAGATTGCTTTATTTCTTATGTTCCTTTTCCCTGAAATGGGGAAAGGACATATGCACAACCTTTCAATAAGCATAGTGATCTGCATGTGTTATTCAAGGCAAAGTATCAGAAGAATCAGAATGATGCCACTTTTGTACATGTTCAAATATGTATGCAAAGTTTACACGAATGCTCAGTTCAAGGATGATTGGCTAACAGCCACTGTGAATTCTTCTGCTTTAATAAGTAGGGATTATCTTTTGAGAGCATTTTCCCCTTTCTAGCTTATAGTGAGGTAATTACGTATTTTAACAGACTGAAATGTAGTAAATGCATGCTGCTACTCCCATGAGAAGCAAGCGCCTGCACAGCTTAGCTTAGACACTTAGGATGGACAAGAAAAGAGTTGTTCCTAGAATAGTAGTGGAGGCCATCACGATCTGTTTGACAGTCTCCAGCCAGGGACTGGTGTTGGTATTACTGCAGGCTCTGCTTTGCTCACAGACTGATGCTCCGAAAGGCCCAGCAGTGCAAAGGCCCTCGTGGTAGAAAAGTCAGGACAGCGTAAATAGCGACTGACACGAGTGAGCACATGGCTTGACACTAGGAGTGAGTTGAAGGAGGACTGTGATCAGAAAGGCTTGCCCTAGTGTAAGCAGTAGGAAAAGGCTCATTCAGTGTGCTACACTGTAAGAGTTGTCTGACACTGGAAGCCCACTTGGCCTCCTGTGTGGAATAAAACTCTGAGTAGTCCATTGTAATTAAAGGAAGAAAATAAACTGAAATCTGCTCTTGAAATGATTTATTTGAAATGGTATGAGTGATATTCTCTACTGAATAACACCAGTTGGCTGACAAATTCATTGCCTCCCTTGTGGTAAGGGAAGGGTTTGAAGAACAGTCTTCTGCAAAGGTGGGTAATTTCTGCTTCACCTGTGAGGAGCAACGTAGAAGAGGGGAAACAAGGCACAAATATGGATGATTATAAGTGTGACATACCAGGAAATGAGTCTGAGATCAGGGGCTGATATATAACAAGTGCTAGAAATTAAAGAAATGGGCTGTGAGATGCCATGTCAGTGAAGTGATAGAATAAGGGGAATCAGTAGAGAAATAACCAAATTACAAAGCTGAAGTAACACTCTTTGCAGTACTGTTCCAAGTGCCTTTAAGGGAGGAAAGACTGTCTTTACCTAGACAAGAAATAATATTTCTTGAGGACAATTTGGACAGAACCTTTAGGTGTGCGGAGAGAATAAGTAGGAAAGGCTGGATAACAGAAACATTACTTAGAACATAGATGTAGGATTTGTAGTGTGTTAATGGTGGCTTTGAAAGATTCTGGCATAAAATGAAAGATTGTGATGGGAATTATGGTCACCATCTACTTCTACAAGTTTTAAAAGAGGAAGGTGTTGATTCATCAAAAAAAAAAAGACACTTTTTTTGATGTGTATGTAATTGCAGTGGTCTTTCCACCTGCAGCCTCAGGGACACAAAACCACAAGAACATGCTTATTCATCTAGGCTATTGGGGCTGTTAAGTTTTGCTTAAAAAGTAAGTTTGTTTATTTACTTCTTGTTTCTCTTTTGAATATTAATAGTTACCAAAGGCAAATACAAGATATTTGAAAAAAAAATTTCTCAAATACCACTGTGTCATGAGAGAATGGAAGCAGAGTCTGAAAGCATTGATTTTTTAATTCTAAATATACACAAGCCAAACTGCCAGCTGCTATATATCAGCTTAGGCCCCTGGCAGCAGTTTTACACCAAAGGAGACTATGGCTCTTCTTCCCTGAATTTTGCTTAACTCCATCCTATCTTCATTCAAGTGTGTGCTTCTGAGAGGATAAGCACCGTAGTTCTCAAGGGCTGCAATCTCTTAAAATATAAAATAAATAAGTGGCTTTGGGATAAATATTTTCTCTCTGCCAGTGGCATAATGCTTGGGCTTGAAATGTTATCATCAAAGAAAGTTTTATCTTGAAAAACTCTGCTGTCTGGCTCTGAATATCAAGCCAGGTAAGATTCTAAAAGTATGGAATTATCTTCAAAAAAAAAACCAAAAAAAACCACCAAGCAACAAACCAAAAAAACCCCCTGAAAAGTAGCAAGGATTCAAACCTTTCCCTAAACATTGCTTTGAGCAAAGGCAGTGTCAGGTCTTGCGTATCTGTAATTCAAATGGGCTAATCTGAGACATTCCTGCAGCTGAGACCTGGCTGTGTGCTCTGCCTGGTTCCATTTGTAATATTACAAATCTGTACAAGCAGAAATAATTTGGGATTTGCTGTGTTATCATTAGAATTCTCATTATGGGAACAGAAGTGACCAATGCAGATAATGTTGCAAAACTGTTTCTACTCTAACATTTCAAATTCACTTGCACAGTAGTTGGAAAATTTACTACTTCTAGGCTAAAGTTTTCAGGCTTTTGCACAGCTGGACATTTATATATTTATTTTATTTTATTTGGAAATGAAGAAAGAAAGATCAATGGTTTTGAAGAAGAGTACAAGAATGTATATTTACAGTACATTGTGGTGGGTTGATTCTGGCCGGATGCCACATGCCCACCAAAGCCAGTCTATCACTCCCCTCCTCAGCAGTGCCCAGTACAGGCACTGCTGAGGCCACACCTCAAATCCTGTGGTTCAGTTTTGGGCCCCTTGCATCAAGACAGACACTGAGGTACTGGGGCATGTCCTGAGGAGGGCAGCAAAGCTGGTGCTTTGTCTGGAGCACAGGTCTTGGGAAGAGCAGCTGAGGGTGGTGTTCAGCCTGGATAAAAGAAAGCTCATGGGAGACCTTATCACTCTGTACAACTACCTGAAAGGAGGCTGTAGCCAGGCTCTTCACCCAGGTAACAAGTGACAAGAGGAAATAGCCTCAAGTTGCACCAGGGAAGGTTTAGGTTGGATATTAGGAAAAATTTCTTCAGTTAAATGGTTTTCTGGCATTGGAACTGGCTGCCCAGGGAAGTGGTGGAACCAAGATCCCTGGAAGTGTTCAAAAATCATGTGAGTGTGACGCTTGGGGACATGGTTTAGTGGAAAACTCAGTGGTGCTATGATAACAGTTGGATTTGATGATCTTAGAGGTCTCTTCCAACCTTAACAATTCAAATGGCTCTATGATTTTGCTATGGTGCAACCATATCTGTGCAACCATTTAAACTGTTTACGTACACTGAAATTCAGACACTTGAGCATTTAAATCACATCAGGAATTTGCAATGAATGTTTACACTGGATAAAACAAAAATTGCAAACAAAACAAGGCCTGCTCTGGACTATGGCAAGCATGTTTTTATTTCTAATACTACCAATGAAATGCCTTCTGTCAAAGGAAAAAAGGATAAAAGCAACTCAAATCTGTGTTACTCTGAGCTTTTTGGGTATTTTAAACAATTTTCTCTCTTTAAAATAATAAGGACACATTTTATTTCAGTGGCTAGGCTCACATGAAATAATGGTTCAAATTAAGTGTCCTAATTATGCAATTAAATGGAAGAGGATTCTAATTTAAATTCTCATTGACTGCTACCAAGTTATTTAATACACATAACCAGAGTCCAGCTGCGTATGCTGCATAGTTGTTGCATATGTAAGACCCTGTGGGGTGACCCACCAAGAGTTTTGCTTTAATAGTGCCCAGAAAAGTTAAAATTGTCACTCATATTATATGAGAATTTAAAGGTGATTTAAGGATTGAAAAATTGTTAAGGTATCTTGTCATGTATCTTCTTATGGCAGATTATATCAAAGTCTGTAGCCCTCATATCACTGAGCATCTTCCAGCCCTGCATTAATGGCTTGTCAAAAACCTGCAGTGTGTAGTTCTCATTGTTATTCCTGCTGTTGTTCAGCTGGAAGGTAAATAACAAATCTTAACTTATTGTTTTCTCTAGATTCTTATAACATTGAAATTACTGGGGTAGCTAAAAGCTTTAGAAGCTGGAGTTAGAGGATAGTGGAGTGATATTTTAGGCTAATTTCTGGGATTTTTTATGTGCTTTTCCTGTGGTACAAGCCCTACTGACCAGGCAGCTGTGTGGTGGCTCCAGATGTGCCCAGCCCTTAGACACGGCACGCTGTCTTCACTGTGGGGAACTGAAGTGCCACTGGGAGCTGTGCCTCTGTGTGTCACCCAGCCTTCAGGCTGGCTGGCAGTGGGCAGTCAGACTGAGGTGTATATTGGGGGGATAGCTGCTTTTAGTAGTTTGAGTCAGTTTTTAATGTTGTTTCTTATCTATAAATGCAAAAAAATTGTTCTAATACCGTATTTGTTTGATGACAATTTATGTTATGCAATGTTGGAATCTGAAGAGATTTTAAAGGAGGAGGTTAGATTTTCTGTCTAAGAGATGGGAAGGAACAAATTTCCTTTGCATTTCTTTATCTTTATTGGTGAGGTGGTAGATTGATTCCTATTATGAACTAGATGGCCTTAAAGACAGCTCACATTTCTAGCCATAATATCTAACCCTGAAGGATCTTCGACAGGTGGAGCTTCCACCTGTGCCAGTCAATGTTACAACTGTGTAAAGGACAATAACAGCACACCTGTCCAGCTGGTCCTGCTCAGACCCAGATGTGGAATCTCTTGTCTTGGGGAAGCCCTCATTGTCTAATTAGGAGACTTCAAGGAGGAAAATTGTAAGGATGGCCTAGCTCCCAGGACCTAGCTGTTCTGTGCATAGTCCGAGAGATGAAGGAAAATTAGGTCTCCAAGAAGACCAGGTTTTGCCCCAGAATATTGTGTTCAAGGTATTAGCTTTCTCCACTGCCAATGATTACTCCTTGTAGAGGAGATTTGAATTAGTAACTATATAATCCAAATGATAGATATCAATTTTTGCTACCTGTGCTATTCTCTGGGAATGTAATTACATGCTATGCTTCATTTGATCCATGTGTTAAAAAGAAAGAAACCATTGGGGTCCGGTCTCTTTATTTTATTCTTTGTGCAGCTGTGAAATTTGCATGAGCAGTACTGAGCTGCTACTTCTTATATTTCTGCCAGATATAAAAGATACTTTTGAAACTTATCCAGAAGATAGCATGAAGGATTCTTAAAGCATTCATTTGTGAATGAATGTTTTAGAGCAAAAGTCAATATTTCCTCTTTCCTGTGTTTGCCTTTCAAAATGGCTTCATTTTTTGGATATTGAAAGTAACTTAGCAAACTTTCAGTAGGATTAATTTGTTTAGTGGCTTCCATGAAAGATTGTATCCGATGGACTATAAGTGATATTTGTCTAGAATACAAGTGCTGATCATAATAGGACCACAGAATAATTCAGGTGGTGAGGCTCCTCAGGAGACCTGTAGTCCAACCTGCTGCTCAAAGCAGAGCCAGCTATGTTGTCAGATCAGATTACTGACTTGGTTTAAATACCTTAATGGAAACAACTTGGACAGGTTTTAATATTATAATTTTTTAAACTTTTTAGAAATTTTGGATTTCTGCAAAAGGGGGAATATTCAACAAGATTTCATGGACATACGTGATCTGCTTTTTTAATGAGCATTTATCCAGTTCTGGGAATGAAGCATGTATTTTAGTAATTAATCTCTGATGAATTGGAAAGAATGTAACACTTAATATTGGCAGAGTTTTGACATCTGAAATAAAACCATTGCTTTGAAGTGGTCAGAGTGGAAGCAGATTCAGTTAGAAAGGGTATATATGATGCTGATACAAATTCTGGTGACAAACTTGATGTCGTGTACATTACTGAATTAGAAAAAAACATTGCAAAGCTGAAATCTGGTCTGCTGAAAGTTTTAAAATATTTTCAGAGTCATTCTAGTTTTGAAGCATCCTACGGCATTTTCCATTTCTGCAATATTTTTGCCTTCCACATGGCTGTGTGAAAAATCCCATCTCAGATCACAGATGTTATCACCTAACAGTGACCTGAAGCACTCCTGCAGCATATGAGTTAAAGAAAACAGGGAGCAATTCAAACTGTCAACTATCCTAGGGTGCTGGACACAGCATCCTTAGGCAGTTAATGGAGAAAGGTGAAATGTCACATAAGTGCACTGCAATAAAGTGGTTTATCTACAAAAGATGGTGTGAACTCAGTTCTAATTTTATTTCTTTCTTTCAATTTTTTCCCCCAGTGCAAGCCACTGCCCAGCAGTCCTGGTGGCAGGAAGCTTAAATCGCTATTGTGCTCTTGAAGTCAGCCCTGAGCAACAGAATGGCAAAATGGCAAGTGAGTTTCTGTGCCAGATGGGACTTAACTGAACATATAATTGAAACAGTGAGACCACCTGGATACATAAGGCTGTCAACTATAAAAAAGGCATATTCCTAATAGCTGCTGGTAGAAACAGACCAAATAACTTTTACAGGCAGCATGGTGAATGCTAAGGAGAGTTTTGTTCCTTTATGGCCTGTGCAAATTCCAGGTGTGGCTGTAGATTATTGCTTCCTCTGGAAAGACGATTCAGTGGGTTCCTGGCATAGCTTCTGTTTCTCCATTTATCCAAACACCACCCAGCCATCATGACACAGCTTCCATTTTCTCTTGTGATTTGAAGAAGTTATGCATAATCCACTCCTTATTAATAATCCAATCCTCTGAGGTACCATTTCCCATTCATTTCTTATTTTACAGGGTCCTAAAAGTTGATGTAAAGGAAATACATTTTGGAACACCTATGTAGGTATTATAATATTTTTTTTTAAAGAAAGTAGATAAATTGGGCTCATAAGGCTTATTGTGATTAAAAGCTTCACTGCTTATGGTGAAATTCTAGAGCTACACATATTGCTGTTATTAGCATATAAATGCTCTTATCTGCCAGAGCTGGACATAATCATGAATTATGCCATCATTCCAGGATGAGGCTGGGAGCTGCCTGGGGTCCCATAACATTATGAGAATGAAGTAGCAATACTATTGTCATGGTTGAGGAAGCACATTCATTTTCACCCCCTCTTTTTTGAAACTCATAATTTTACAGCAAAAATGGCTTACATGTTAGGCAAAATTTCTGAGATTTATTTTAATGTCAAAGGTGATTCTTTTTTCCCCTAGATCAATGACATTAATATTGACATGCTCTCTGTTTTTTTTTTTTTTTTTGAGTAGCAGAAAAATCTGTTTAATTATTTCAGATACTTTGCATGGGCATAGAAGACAAATAGCTTAATAATGGTAAAATTTTCAGCGATTTAATCTAAATGTAAAACAAGCACCTCTGGAAGACATTAAGAAATGTATACCATATTTTAGCTGTGTGATGGGTTTTTCTCTGGAGCTTTTCAGGATCCACTTTGTTCTTATTTGCTTCTTATGTGTGTGGTTTTGACAACTGTTGCACAAAGATGTCTGGCTGGGACCATCTGCAGTGCTTTGCAGGGAGGCAGGATCTGAAGTGGTCTTTGTCTGCAAATATGTGGAACATAGCTGAGAACACCTTTGATGGAATGTTTCTATGGGCTGAGAGAAAAGTAAAATAGGACAAGCATCCTCCCACTCAGCTTTGTTTTACAGAATCCCTGTGTGGGTACATTCTGCCCATAGTATTTCAATATCAGGCCCTATACAGTGATCTAAACTCCACTAGTGTGTATAAAAAGTTAAATCAAAAAATCTATATGAACTAAACCAAACTACTACCTAAACCTCATGTTTCTTTCATTTTCTTATGGTTAGAATAAAACCTCTTACTGTGTATATTTGTGTTGTAACCAAAGGCTTATAATGCCATGACAGAGGCTATTTTTGCAGGACATGTATACTATGTGAAATTTCAATAGAAATCTTAGAAGAGAGTCTGATCATGAAAAGTTTCCAGCTCAGTTTGCAGATAAAGTTGGCTATAAAACAGATAAGCATCCAACATTTGAATCCTTATCTAAGAGGAACCTTTTGAAGTTCTGTCCTCACCATTTTTCTAAGGGGTACAGATAGTATCGGTTCCATCACTTGCCAGTCCCAGATCAGTCAATGTCAAGCTTGGATTTATTTTCATCAAGTTTATGAGAATCTCTTGATAATGTGCATCCTGTTCACTATTTTTGACCCACAATATTGTGATTGAACCCATATGTCTATTAATTCCACAAGAAATCTGCCTGAAATACAAGGTGAGTAATTTATGAGCTCTGGCTATATTATAGGAACATTTCTGTAAGAAAATATAGTATTTAAAAAACAATTGCTCACTTATCTTCATAATCATAAATTATCTTATACCTAATCACAAACAGACAAAATGAATAATTGTCCTCATTGAGAGCTGTTTGCCACTGAGAATATACTGCTTATTTTATAAACTTCTTAATGCACAGCCCATAAATATGTCAGAGCTCAGGAATACTGCATCTTTAAGTATATTAAATGCAGTCTAGTATAACCAAACATATAGGATTTTTAAAAGAATTATAACTGAAGAATTTAACGAACAACTTTTTAAACTTTCTAGATGCGTGAAGCTTCTTTAAACTGACCAATTCGAATTACACATCCAAAAAGAAGCTTTGTATTTGACTGCATAGAAACACATTACTATTTTTCTTGTTTCATGTACATTCAGAAGCAATATGAGAGTTCCAGTGAAAATTGTTTTAATTAATTCATTTTAAAAGGATCTGTTAATGGGTTTTAGAGCAATACCAAAGTCAACGAAATGTGAGCAATGAGAATGCATATGCTTTGTTTCAGTGACGGTCATGTTGGCACCTTTCTAGCTGCTTCAGGTCTGAACCTGATATACATTGTATTAACATACAGCAGGCTTCATTTTTTATCAATCATTCTCTTCTTTTATATTGAAAATCTTTTAATTCAAAACTTCATCTTGAGTTGATAAGCATTCATTAATAATGCCTCTTTTTGAAGGGATGGAATT
Source organism: Oreocharis arfaki (assembly GCA_013398015.1). Lineage (NCBI taxonomy): Eukaryota > Metazoa > Chordata > Aves > Passeriformes > Paramythiidae > Oreocharis > Oreocharis arfaki. Next base: position 367,982 of record VZRR01013082.1, read on the forward strand.
TCATATAAAAGACACGGGTGGCATAAGCCATGTAGGACATGTTAAACATACTAATCCAAACAGCTGGGGAACTGTGGAGGAGGCAAGGGGATAGAAAGAGAGGTAATAAAAGACAGAAATGTCAAATTTACTGGGGTAAAAAAAAAGGAATCCTGTACTTCAAGTACTCAGACTAAATGATGTATTCAAATACAATACTTTAAGTATTCAAATTCAATACCTCTACTTTAAGAATTCTGCCATGGCTTGATTTCTAGTCTGGCTTTTTTTTGGAAGACAACCAGTCTTCATCAAAGTTGTATTCTTTCTGTTATTAATTTTTGTCCATTTCTATTCTAAATTTGCCAAACTTCACTGTTTGTCTTCCCCCAGTTATAAACCAGCAGTTTCAGTAGTAGAATTCCTGCTTTTGTGTTTCAAGCACATGTAAAACACTGAGAAGAAACTTTCACAACTGACATTAGGTTTTCTTTGTGGTCTCAAAACATACCTGAAGCAGATGTGTGCAGTTGTGAAACCTGATAAGTAGAGAAATGATGTATATGCAAAATATTTTTCTTACCCAGACTAACACAATTCCACAAGAAATAGTGACTTATTGTGTTAAAATAATCAATTTACATGTTTACAATTGTGCCTTTTCTAAATAATTATGTAACCAGATTTGAACTACATTTCAGAGACAAATGGCAAATTTCAATTTAATCGAAAATTTATTTGAAGACTTCAGTTACCTTTGATTAAGAGTTGAGAGGGAAAAAATGGAAATTCCTGAAAACATTGAAGCATTTCATCTTCTTATCCTTGGAAGGATAATTTACTTTGGAGATGCAAGGTATTTTTATTTTCTGACATTTTTCCACCACAAAATTCCTCAACATTTAATTTTGAAGTTGAAACAACACTTCATTTAAAAATACGATATGATGAAAAAAGAGGGTAAAATAAAAGAATCAAAGGAAAAATCTAAGTTTAGCAGATATGAAATTGAATGGTGGAGTTAAACAGATATAACAGAATGGCATGTGGTTTGGTTTCTGTGGTTGTTTTTATTTTTTCAGCATTGTTAAAAACTCTAAATTCTGTTTCAATTGACTCGACAGAAAATGCTGGAGAGGTTGTTCTAGAAGAATCAAAAATAAAAATCAAACCCAAATAATCACTGTACACAGCCTTTGCAGTGACTATACTGTAATTCTCTTTCTCCTTTTTGTTTTATTACATGAAAATTAAGGCCTCCATCCATTAAACATCTTAAAACTATATGGGGCTTAGTAAGATATTTGCTTTAAGAAAGTGCTGAAGTTTAGTGTGTCGTGACCTTAATCTGCACCCAGAACTTTAGGCTTCATTATGAAGACTTTCAGAAGGAGGGAAGTGAATTATATTGGTAAACCCAAGTGTAGACTGCTTAAGAGTCCAGATGATTGTGTCAAACGTGTTGAGCACCTGGTAGCTCCTGTGAACTGTGAGCTATGTTTCTAAAAACACTGTCAGTAGCTAAAGCTGAGGCAGCCTTGTTTAAAAAACAAAATAAACCAAATCAAATAAACTCAGATTTTCTTTTGTGTTTTTGTGACACAGCCTATCAGGCAACGGGCATTAAAAGAGAGATTTACATGTGTGCACCTTCCTTCTGAGCCCTGCAATTCTGTTATTGTAGGAGTTGATAGATTATGGCAAAATAGGTGTAGTGTGTGTTAGCCAACAGTGTTTCTACTTTTCCACCAAAATATCAAACCCAGAGAAGCAACATTTTGTCTGCTGGCATCTCACTTTCTAGCTTGAGAAATATCTCGGTTAGATGTATGGAAAATGAGAAAGTCTGGTGGTGACACACAGCTGGACTCTGTGGCTGTGACAAAAGACAGTTCCAATTCTGAATTCTTTATGCCTGGCTGAAGCTGAAAGAGAATGGTGCTGGCTAATGTCTGGTGCCAGATGGTCTTCTGCCTGTTTCAAGTGAGAGCTCAGATGCTAGACCACACTTTAAAACGATACTTCTGGTTATGATCAGTTTTGGATTCATATGGCAGTGTTCTTTAACGCATCTCAATCGTTATATATTTTTTTTACTTCTGTGAAAACCTGTTTCACTTTAGTTACGAAAGGGTCATGTCCAGTAAAGCATCATAGCATTCAAATTCCATTGCTGTCATGGGGTGTTTTAAATTATTTCTCATTTCATAACTTCTTGAACCATGTATCTGCAAAACAATGTCCCTTTTAAAATGTTTGATCTGGAAAGATTAGAGATAAAGCCTTACTCTTCTCAACATGATTTAAGCAGTGTGATCCGTGAGCTCCACTGGGTTCAATTGACTGTGGTGGTGGTCTACCTGGAAGTGATTAGCATATTGTTTATGGTAATGGGGGTAGAGAGGCAAACACGCAACTTCCCCTGTGTCTCCAAAGGGCTGTGGAATTCAGCCAGGAAGTTGCCTGAGTTGTTTATCTGTCTGCCTGCCTCCTTTGAAGTACTAAGTCATAGAAGCAGACTATTAGAAGAATTAGATTATATACTCCTTATAGATTATATTCAGAATTTCCCATTGGCCTATATTTATTTGAATAAAATATATGTTACCCATAAACACCACGTTCTATCAAATACTAATTCTCTCATCAGGCCATGTATCTTGCATATCTGTACTGAAAGATTCACAGTAATGTTGCCCTGATATTTCTTATATCAGCCTTAAGCTGATATCGATGTCAAGGCAAAATAAACCATATGTTTTAGGCCATACTAGAAGCAAATTGAACATATGCTCAAGGTAAGGTTTGTCAAGGAAGAGACTGCTGACTGTGTTCTGAACCTGACAAAAATTCTACTTTAGCATTGAATATACCATCCTTCCAGACATGACAGGTGTTCTCCTGTTAACAATAAATAATCAGTGACATTTTTCTTCTACAAATCGGATGCCTAATTTTATAATACAGCATCTCTTTACTGCCTAAAACGTCAGGCCTATTTAAGTAAGTGGGTGCTCACAAAAAATAGTAGCATTTGTGGGGGTGTGTTCCAAAGTCTTGGGATGACCAGTTTCATGTTTGCCTCTGTAAACAACAGTGAACTCCATTTTCATGGCTAACACTTCCTTGGGCTCATAAATATACTGACTGATCTGAGATCGACTAGAGCAGAAATTCAGCAATATAAGATATAAGATTTTGGAAAAACTGAGGTGGCTAAATGAAATAAGTGGTAAATGGGATCTCCTTTCAGATGTCTCTTTCTCTGAATTCTGTTTGCATTGGTACAAAGAACATGCGTAATTAGAATGTGGCTAACAAGATCCATCTTTTAAAACAGAGAGATCATGCTCTTCTTTAGCCCCTCATGAGACTGACACGTGACGTGGGCACAGCAGACAAGGAGTAAATTTCTAGAAACAGAAGTAGAACAGGCAAGGGTGTAAGAATTGTAGGGCCCAAATTCTCCTTAGAGGGCAGTGAATACACATCTAGCATTTTTGAGAATATTGCAGATGGCAAATTAGGGTGAGAGGAAATATGTGAAAGTACTGTCCATTCTCTGGAAACTGTTTCACTCTTTGACAAGCGGCTCAGGCAAAGGTTTACTGGAGCAGAGAAAACACAAAAACCTGCATACTGAGACTTGCTCATTCACTGGAATAGGTTTAGATCCTCCCAGCCCTGCTTATGCATTTTATTAAATGAAGAATGTTCATTTACACCTGTTCTATAAAAGATGGGATAGTTGGAATATGAGCCATATGAGCATCTTCTGTTGATGACTTTCAGTGCTGCTGGCCCAAGGGAGCTCCCTGTACCCTGAATGCCATAGGTGCAGCAGCCACCTACAAAACTTTCTTTGTAGTAGTTACACAGGATGCTTACAATCTTCAGCAATTCTTGCTCTTGCATGAGACACCCATGTATTTTTGGACACGCAGGTTTTGGGATCCAAATGAGTGCAAGTATCTTATGCCTGAATGGGCAGAAAGGTTTGCAATTATTTTATAGTAAAAGAAAAAGAGAACATTAGAGAAGTGTTGTAAAAGTCTTTGGTCTGGTTTGGTGAACTTGTCTTTATTTTAATTGCTTCGACGCCTCAGCTGGGAATAAACCAGAGAAATATACTTGTTGCTTGTAAGCTGCATCCCAAGTAGATCTGAAGACAAAGATAGAGAGCTGGTGGATGTAGGTAAGCAATGTTTATTAGGAAGATAAAATTAACTTTATCCATAAATGGGTCCATAAATTAGCATTGCTATATATGGTACTTTTTCATATACATCTCAGGTGATCTCAGACAGCAATTTAAACAACTGAGGGCTTAACAGAAGAGAAAATCAAAAGACACTGGTTGATTTCTTGTATGTCAACACAGAAGTATCTATTCATGCTGTTTTTTGAATATAAGAGGACACTGTTTGTAATGCACTGAAAAGAAAATTAAAACCTATTGGGTTGTGCAAAATTTTCATAAAAAATTGTACTAATTTATGCCAATTTCTTAATACAAAACTATACCATACTATTATATTTCTCTAAAAATAGGGAAAAAAACTTTAAAATGTACTAACTATTCTAGAAGTGTCATATATTTTAGCAATAGTTAATATGTCTTTGTTTTAATGAATACCTATGTGTATCCTGTAAAATTTCCCTGCAAATAACTGCATATCCAGCAAAGAATCCTGCATAATTTTTTTACTGTTCCAAAAAGGAAAATAGAAGAACCATCTGTGCTGAGGGACACCCAGGTGGAAAGCAACTCTTGCAAAGACATAGATTTCAGCAACATCCATTTAGAATCTACTTCATAGTCTCTGTGGATTTTCCTGTGTTTACAGCTGGAAATAAATCTACTGGAAGGAATCTGGGTTTGCATATGTTTGAGCACAACGCACCTCCTAAATTGTTAAGTTTTCCAAAGTCATCTATGCATGATGCCTCTGCAATAGAAAGTGTCAGTGACTTCTTAATGGCTGCTTTAAATGGAATTAATTTTAAAATTGAGTTCATGCTGGAGGTGCACTGAGAGAGAGAAACAGGAGCAAAGAGCATAGCAGATGTTGGAAATCAAGCTAAGTGCCAGTATGGCTAAAGGAGCTGTAGGCTACTGATTACTTCTTTGTTTTGAAAATCCTATGACCACTATTAGGATACAAAAGCGCTTCCTTTAATTTAGGAGAATAAGACCTGTGGAAACAGAACTATTCCATGAATCATAAATATAGTTAAAGTGTTTTGCAACCTATTTGAATACCTAAATGGGAAGTTGTTCCCCACTGCCCTTGTTGGCTTTGTATGATCATTTAAAAACACCCCATGCTGAGACCCAAATAACTTGGTAAGGGAAATTTGATGAGACGAAGTGCTTACCTAGCCTTCAATAAATGTAGCTAGTGACTAATAGTGTTGATTAAAGCTGATTCACTTTCCTTGGGCTGAAGCAGAAGTGCCTTTAAAAGGCTGATTTCATCTCTAGGGAAACTACTGGAAGATTGAAAAAATCTAAGGGACAATTGGGGTTTGTGTTTTGTTGTGGAATAACCAAAACCATTTGTGTCTATTATACTATGCTCCTCTGGACTAGAGAGACCTCATTTATAGCTGTTGAAGGATCCACCAGTACCAAATCCTTCCTCGAAACTAAGTGTATATAATGGGTTTTGACAGACTTGTCTTTTAAAATTTAAGTTATAAGGATTGACCTCATCTTCTACATCCTGCCCAAATACTTATGCTAGGGAAAAGTGGAGGCTCACATGTCATCCAAGCTTCATACTGTAAGGGGCTTCTCATGAAGGTCATTCTACCATCTTTCTTTTAATGTGACTGTTGTTCCAGCTACCCAACACTCTTACTGATCAATAGTCAGGGGCTCTGTGCACTTTCTTAGGATGTTTTCTTTCTTTTGACAAACATAAACCTCAAATGATGTACTAACCAAGGAGAGGTGTTTTCTATCACAGTTCTGTTAGCCTTTCAGTATGTTTCTAGATGCAGAGATACTTTCATTTCTTTAGTTTTCGGCAAACTGTTTTTTTGGACCCCCTTGGCAATACACAAGAGACCTCTCCAAGTCCTGTGTTGAAACTGGTACATCATTTTGTTACTATCAATTTTCTTGGACTCTGGATCCCACTGAACACAACCCTCTTTTTTTGAAGCATACTTCTAGTTGTGCAGAACCATGTTGTACTTGCTCATGCTGGGAAAATGCCGCAGCACTCAGATGGGGTGCTCTAAAGAGCTGCCACACACAGCAGCGTCAGCAGACGATGCTGCAGTGCCCACGAGAGAGACCCTATAGAGAAAGGCTGGCTGATTCAAACTCACAGGCTGATAAAGGAAGGATTTTCGAAGTTGTTCTATGCCTTGTGTCAGGAATGAATGTAAGATAGCAGGATGAGTCCAAGACACGTACTCCTAAATCACACTGAAATGTTATACTGGAAGTCCCTTAGGTAGCTCTCACTGAGCGATTATGTTGACATAGTGTAAATTAGCGTGTAGCTGTGTTATTTCTGGAAAGGCACTGTGCTGAAGCTTCTACTTGTTATTAGGGCTAATAACGACAGGAGCAGTGTATCAGTAATGTGTGTTTCCAATTCCAAAGGTAGCTTGGTCAGCAGCTAGAAAGGAGTAAAGCCAGGAAAGGAGTTAGGGAAATATTGGCCTCAAGGTTGTCTTACTAAGATAAGCGCAATAGAAAGAGACCCATTCCACACTATGAAAAATGTTAAAGTGATTGCACCGAAAGAAGACCACATGCTAGTTTGGATTTGATTTCTGTAGTTCATTCATAATCAAATACCAGCTGAGTAGTGAATGGGCACAAATCATCCTTTGAATATACCATGTAATTCTGCAGCAAATTACCAGGTATGTGTTAGTTTGTATTTAACCTATGTCCACACGTAAGTTCACATCATTCATATGAAAAACTCTTCTTTTTGTCTCCCCCCCTGCCCCCCATCCCCTGTATCTTCTATTTAAGAATACCTTGGAATAGTCTGGATAAATGCCAGATACTTTTAATTTAATCCTGTATTAGATCTACCCATCAGCTGAGCCCTTGGTTTGTATTACTGTGGAAGGAAAAGACATGCGATGGACTTCCAAGTACTTGTTTAATCCAGCTCCCTAAAAAATCAGTACTAAGATCTAACGTGTATCTGTGGACATTAGGGGAGCTCCTATTTCTTTCTGATGCATGTATTAGAACCAGAATATGTATCAGATGTCTTTATTGTTTTGACATTTTAAACAAAATCAAGAAAGAACCCCCAAACCCCCACAAAACAAACAAACAAACAAACCCCAACCTAAAAACCCAAAAAACCCCCAAAACCTAAAACCCCCCCCCTGAAAAAAAAAAAAAGACCAAAATTGTAGAAAAAAAGAAAATGCTTTTGATAGAAGAACTGTGTTATGAAAATATTCCAAACTCAGGAACCTGAATGTCCTACAGAACACTTTAGAAAAGAGAAAAGGAAAGCAAAACAGGAAAAGAGGAACTTCATTTATTCAGTAATAGAAATATCTAGAGTCTAATTCTGTGCCTGTTGAAACAGTCAATTGCGCTGGTATTGCATAGGTAAGGGCTGTAGGGGTTTTTTCATGACTGACTAGGGTGCAGTAATTAGGTATCTTCTTGGTGACACAGCAGCAGCAATGCAATGCTCACCACCATTTGAGTTTGACAAAGCCTTTGCAGCAACAAATTCAATAATTAACTGGTACGGAAATTGTCATTATGGGATGCAACACCTGTTTGTCTGGTTTCTCTCAGTGCACAGGAAAAAGTTCCTTTTAAATGTACAGCAACACCAAGTAGTGAAAGGAATATTGCCATCTCATGCCATGTAGCTTCAGAAAGCATAACATGTTCTGTGAACAGGGAAAATGCAGTTCAAGGCCTTACTTGTTGGGAAAAGCCACAGTACATACTTTGAACAGAAAGCAAGGTATGTTCTGTTAAGATCACATTAAAAGGCTCACAAATTTTCCATTTTCACAAAAAATTGATAAAGCTTGCCTGTTGATTTATTATTCGTGTACAGAGTGCTGCTTCATCAAGGAGATCATAAATACAGTTTCTGGCCCAATCAGCTTCTCTAGGTTCCTGAGGAAGTGATAAACACAATAGAATTCAGGAAAATTAAGGTATGAGGTGGAAAAGGAAAGCTGAGCTTTGTTTATACATGCTGCCTTAGGTAGAACAGCAACAGAGATAAGAACCAAGTAGTAGAAAACTATCTGCATAAACCCCCTTGTAATGAAAGCTTGGGGTTCCATCAAAACTCTCTTTCCAGGGTAAATGATTCCGATTCTCAGTTGCATTTAGAGGTTAATTATCTCTTGTAGAATTCTTACACTTATTTAGAGAGTATGATCACTGTGTATTGAAAAAGAAACTTTTTCTGAGAGGGTTGCACACCTTGCAGGAGTGGGTGTTATAAAGGAGGACCCTTTCTTTTTAGTCTTGGCAGAAATGATAGAAACAGACAAGGCAATTTTCACTTTTAAACAGGAACAGTTTCTAAGAGGGAGGACCAAGGAAATCTTGACATGCCACTCAGAGAAGGGAACTATTTTTCCCAGTGCATAAACTAACCTTGCAGTTCTGCAAAGAGAAGTCACTTTTCAGAAGAATACTTGACTAACTTTAGGTCATACCATGCTATTCTTTTAGCTCAGTGAAGGGTTTAAGAGATTTTCTGGACATCTTAATAAGACTCAGTTCAATGATGTAAAACATTTGCTGAAAGGTACATCAATTCCAGTCCACTTCAGTAGAAGCAAAACTAGATATAGGCCGAGGACTTAATATGAGGAAAGCAACAAGTCAAAAACATAAAGAGGGAGAATATATTTACATGGGCATATGAAATGTGTGTTTTATACTGTCATTTTATACTTTCTTATATATGGAATTCTGATAAAGAGTGGGGTGCCTGGGGGCATGCTTTAGGCCAAGTTCAGACACAGAAAGCCACTCTTGCACCCAGGCAGTTACTCTCTCATTAGATTTATTTCTGTTCCTCATGTCTGACAAAACATACAACTATCAGATGTAAAATTATATTAGTCTGCTGTTCACTCTCTCCTATGTGTTGAAGTTCAGTTCTAATTCTTTATTCTTTTCTCATATTAAAAATCTACAAGTGTGGTACGATAACAGACATATTCCTAAAATTCTTTTCCCAATAAAGCACTGCTGTTCTTACTTTCATACAGTTCAGTGGACAACTGGAGAAAGGACAAGAACTGAGAAATTGTATTTAGGAAGAGAGATGAAGCTATGTTTCCGTTAAAACACTTGAAGAATCTGTAGAAAGATTCGAGAATTCCAGTTCAGCCAGGAAAAACATTTTTTTAGACATGTCCTTCATGCTGTGAGTATAGCTTGTCAGTCACTCTCAGCTGGATGACACTGATGGGAATGATTATTTTCTCAAAGCCAGATGCTTATTTAATCTTTGTCACAAAGAGTTCTCCTGTAATTGTTAAACAGAGATGACAGGACTCAATCCTCTGAAAGATGAGGTCCCAGAGAAAGCTTTCTGTGGGGGAGAAAACACCAACAGCTTTCAGGAATTAAAAGTCTCTGACCCAAACGGACTTCTTTTGGAGGAAAAGGCCTCTTCTAGAGTGTTTTGGAGAGATCTGTGTCCTCTGCCTGTCAGAACATGGAATTGCAAATCAAATGTTTGATTCATTGTTTTTCAGGTTTTCAGAGGCTGAGAACGCTTTGGGAAGAGTTTGGAAAATACTTTAGTTTTGTTTCTATTACATCAAAGCACAATTTATCCCAGGCCTGTGACAGCTGGTGAAAAATGATTAATGCAGAAAGATGATGGGGGAAATTAAGGGTATCTCTTTTCTTCCTTCTATGTGTGTAAACTAGCAGGACACTAAATCTTTACAGTTATGTTACTGCAACACTGAAAGAAGAAACAGCTTCCCCAGGAAATACTAGTAACTCTGGCGTGGGTAAAAATTTGAAATCGAATTCCTATAAAACAATCAAAACTTCTGCAAATGAAGACAGTTTAAAGCAAAAAAAGCTGAAACCACTGTCAAAGCAGCAATCACAATTGGGTGGTATCTGATTGTAAAGTGATCTGCTCTCTGGCACCAAAAGAGGAGAAAGTTTAGCAGTCACTTCAATGGGAATGACATTGGCTCCCAGATGATCACTGCACCCTGTACTTGTCACTGATCTCTGCAGTTCACCTCAGCTGATCTGCTGCTGCATTTTCTGCTTGACTGACATTTTTCATATGAACCTTGGTTTTACAGAATTGATAGCTTTTCTTGCAAGATCTATTTTGCAAACATGATTGTAGCCTGCTCTTTTGATTAAATTTTATCTCTAGACAGTGATGAAATGTCAACAGTTGTGGGGTTTTTTTTGTTTTTTTAAATTGCCAGTGGAATTTTGAAACTGCTTCCACTTAATTTTATCTGGACATTACCTGTACATGTGCAGCAAACCTCTTGTATTTTATGATTAAATGGTGAAGCTAATTATTCCTGTTTAAAAGAAATAAATTTGGGGGTCATGTTGAAGTTTGTGTTTCAAATCTTCTTCTGGAGATGACGTGTGCCATTGGTTGCCTTACTAATGTGTGGGCACAATTTCAGGGGGAAAGCACCTGCAGGGACAGTCTGCATATGTATGTATGTATATATATATATATATATGGATGGACATCTTTCTCACTTTTTACATTACAGCTGCAGAAGACATAAGTGCGCTAAGTTTTAGTTACATGTCATTCCAGACAAGAATAACCACCTAGAGATGTGGTATTATCATGCAACTTAAATAAAGAGTCAATCCATTAGAGTCAATGATTACGTTCAATAATAAAGATTTCAGTGTCCTATCGATTATTGTCCAAGGTCTCTGCAACATAATATAAAACACTCTTTCTGCTTCATTGCAGCATGCCCTCCATGTGTATGTATTTAAATGAATCATCCAAATACTGTATTCTGGCTTAATATATGTAAATAGTGTCACTTGAGTGCATATTTAATGACAATATATGAGATTGTTTCTCAAAATCAGCCCATTGCACTGATTTTTATTGCAATGACTAATAGATAAGTAATCCATTTAATAGGATGAGTAACACTAATGAAACTACTGTGAAAGTGTTTTCCCCCTCTGTTGATGCAGCATCTCGCACAACTGAGTCTGTTTCCTAGGTGGTATATTCATGCAGTTAGCAAATGTGTGGTATACAAGTGTTTTGAATTAACTTTATGTAAATTTGATATAACAGCCCATTGTTGCAGCCTTTAGGAGACCTCATGAGAACTTACTACTACCAGTAAAAAGTAGCAATGATGACTTTTTGAAAATGATGCTTAAATCCGTGCTGTTAAAGCTGTCATGAAAATTCAAAGTGAAATTTCAAAATTCTGGACTTTGAAACACACTAGAACTCTCACTGGTGTTAAACCAGCATTTTTAAAAAGCAAGCCTTTGATCTCAGAGAACAAATCTTAAAAAATTTTGTCTGTTTCAAAGTTAACTCTATTCCTAATCTTGTACTCATATATATATATAATGGAATACTAGAGATAGGATCAAATTAAAAAAATGAAGAGTTTCTCTGTGTGTAGACTGCACATATAAATCTCCAGGCTTAATTTATGAAGAAAAAATTGCAGGGAAAAGCTGTTGCAAATTCCACCCAAGTCAAAGGACCTGTGCAGAAACCAAACTATTCTGTGATTTAAAGGAGGAAAGACAGGGCAAACAAACAACAAAAAAAATCTACTACTGTAGCCAGGTATCTTCCTCAGCTTTATTTAAAAAACTTTTTTTTTACTTTATGTGAAAATAAAAAATTGAAAGTGAATTCTTTAGAACATTAACAACGACCTAATACTCATATTAGGAGTAAGATGACAATTAAAAACTTCTTTGGGTGGCCCTGAATATATGACCTATATTACTTCAAGTGGTGAAGCTATACCATCTTTTTAATTTGTGTGTAACTTGATAGCATGTGTGGAGCTCTTCTGGTGATCATGCTGTGCAGAGCCATATGAAGGCTGGTATCCCTTCTCAGGGAACGTCTCATGAGACGCGAGTAAATCGATACCAGGAGCATGTGGAGAGGACAAGAGAAGATAATAAGCCATGCACATTATTTAAAAAGAGCAGGTCTGCTGACAAAGATACGTTTTGCGGGGAAAAAACACACTAGGTTTCAAAAATCTCAGTATGTTCTGTGAGCACACAAATAATGCCATAGAGACATAATCACATACGTTCATGTGTATGTGTTTAGCCATTGAGTATACATGTACGAAATGAAGCACAGTTGCTTAAGCTGCTTCAATGTTTTCATGTGGGAAAAGTAATAATCATACTACCTCTAATATAATGTCGTCAGTAAAATACACTGTGTGGCATCAGATTCTAAAATACAAACTTTTGTATTTTGTGAGATGTACAGCAAATATCTGTGAAATTTAGACATTTTAAAATGGCAAATGCTGACTGGAAGCTTTAAATTTTCATACAGTGTTACCATAAACAAAATACAATATTAAGTAACAGATATATTCTATACTGATTTATGTTCTGTACAGCCTTTTTGCAGTGAATATGCCCAATTCTTTTCTGGTGTCATTCCAATAGAGCTAGAATGCTAATGTCAATGTAGCTACACTAGGGATGAACTAAATCCAGTAAGATTAAACTAAATGGATAAGATTACTGAAATAAATACTCACTTGTGTGTTTCATCATAATTTTAAAAAATCAAATCAAGACTTGATTCTGCAGTTGTTCTCCTTACAAGAAAAACCAAAGATGTCTATCCGGTGAGTGAGGGCAGCAGTTGGACCCCGACCTTAGGAAAAATAGTAGGTTTGCTTTGTGCCCCAGATTCAGCAACATTATAGCAGTGTATACTTGACAGAGGAGTGAAAAAAAATTACATGGTCCTACTGGCTCTAACAAGACTAAGATTTGACTCTGAAGACACTCATAAATAATAATATTAATATGGGTGTTTCATGGCCATATCTTCAGAATACTTGCCAAAAGTAAATGAAGACAAATTGCTATTGGCAGCTTAAAGGAGAGAGGATGCTATTCTAGGTCTGCGTGCCACATTATGTGGGCTTCATAAGTTTGTGTTTAGAATCATAAAACAGCTTGGCTGGGAAGGGATTCCTAAAGGACATCTAGTACAACTCCCCTGCAATAAACAGGGGCATGTTCAACTAAAACAGGCTGTTCAGAGCTCTGTCCAACCTGTCCTTGGATGTTCCCAGGGATGAGGCATCTGCCATCTCTCTGGGCAACCTATGGCAGTGTTTTAATACCCTCATTGTAAAAATTTTCTTTCCTATATCTAGTTTGAATCTTCACCCCTTTAGTATAAAACCATTGACCTTTATCCTGTTGCAAAAGGCCCTGCTAAAAAAAAATTATCCCCATCTTACTTATAAGCTCCCTTTAGGTACTGGAAGATGCTCTAAGGTCTCCCTGGAGCCTTCTCTTCTCCAGATTGAACAAGCTCAACACTCTCATCATGTCTTCACAAGAGAGGTACTGCAGCCTTTGGATGATCTTTGTGATTTTTGTAGATGCTGCTGCATAACCTTTTCCACTGAGGAGTTTAGTCTGTTTAGATTTGGAGCCTGTTACTAGTTTCACAGTGCAGTATGTTCTCTTTGTTTTCTTACAGCTAGATATTAAACAAACCATTGACACAGTATACAATCCAGCATGTTGCAGTAATTCCAAAACAGGAAAATTCTTTCTTGAAGTGTGACAACTTTCCTCGTTTTGGTGTCTGGCTGCAAATGAAACCAACCAGATGGTCCTCACTGATCTGTATTGTGTGTGATACATCTCAGTGCTTTTATGTCAGGGCACAAATTTGTTTCATCTAACATCGGAGAAAAGCAGCTCTTTTGTGTGTTTATTTGATGCTTGTGGTTCAGATGGCTGGCAGCACGCACAGTCCAAGAACGGCAGTCCTCCAGATTTAATATGATGCTGGGGATGACTAGTAGAGGGAGTTGAAATGAACTGAGGAAGAAACATGAAAGTTCTGTTGTGATATTTTGTTAAAATGTTATTTTCATACAGAGCCTTGCCAGAGTTAAGAAAGAAAACAAATGATCTGTCAACTGTTTTGTCAAGATCCCAAGCTAGGGAAAGACTGCTAAGTGGAAAAGGCTGTATGCCTTGTGTTCTCCAGCATGGCGATTCCTGGCCAACACAGAGTGGACTTGAAAGACTTTCAAAGGAGTGTTGAGCAGATTTGCTTTGTCAAACAAATTACACAGTAAGACCTCTAAAGCATCCATATAGTTCAAGTAACTTTTAATTTAGGCACATATATCAACAGAATTAAGCTTATATTTTAGGAGGAAATAACCAAAGAAATAATAAATAATTGAGATTAATAGAACTTTTTAACCACAGGCTTCCAGGTTTATAAAAGAGGTTGGTTGTTGTTATCTCTATTTTACAAATGAGGAAACTGAGTTATCAGAAAGTATTGTTCTTTGCAAACACCTATTTAAAACAGAACATAAGCCATTAAATTCATATTACTTGGTTTAACTATATCATCTGTATTAAGATCAGAAAACAGAGTTTTCCTTCGGTAGTTAGCAATAGATATTTAAAAAATAATGTTTCTTTATGTGACTTGGAACACTCTAACAGCTTCATCGCAAACTCAACTAATTCCAACAAAGTCAGCTACTGGTCAGAACATCTATCATAGAATATCATGAGCTGGAAGGAAACCACAAGCACCATCCAACCCTGGGTCTTGCACAGGAACACCCCAAGAACCACAAGAAGTCATAACTGTAAATGTTTGCACTGTTCATCTGTAATTATTGTAAATTCTGTCAGTAAAAAAATACATGCAGTTCACTGAAACACACAAACTTCCTGCAGTATATCTCTTCACAGTGAGATGAACTGACTTCTTGTGGTAGACGAGGAAAAGAGAAAAATTTGGCTTTAAAACTGATTTTTGAAACTAATAGGTGTTTTCCCTACTACCAATTTCTTATTTGGAGTATGACTAACTGATTGCAAATAGCATTTGAGAAGGTATGTTAATGAAACTCATACTTGTGGTCTCTCAAAGAAGAAGAGAGCAGAAAGGCTTTGTGTGGGCCAGGCTGGGGTAATGAAGGCAAGAGAGGAGCACGAGCAGAACAGAAAACTCGTGGCAGCTCTCATGTAATGAACTTTCTTCCCCACTCTTGTTTAAAGGAATAAATGAAACAAATTCCTATGTCTTCATTAGGAATCCAACTGATGTATTTTCTTGCAAGATGATGCCTTCTTTAGTAGCACATTTGTTGCATAATTGTGCCGAGATTTCTGCCTTTTATGTTCAAAATAGGTTACTGTCCTGCTGGCCAGCTATTCCTTTAGTAAGTAAATGTTCTAGAAAGAATTGATATGAAACAACAACTGATTTTTTCAATCTTTTCTCACACAACGTGTGTTTCTGCTTTTTGCTGCATTCTTTGCAAATATCTGTTAATATCTGCAGATTTAATCACTTACATGTGTCATTTATGTATGCAAGTGGAATTTGCTACTTAATTCCCTGTCTATTGCAGAGATACTTGAGTAGATTGGAGGCAAATGGCTTAATTCAAGTTCAGCATAGAGTCCTTCCAATTATGATCTGGATCCTCACGAATAAGAAATTAAGGATACCTTTATTCCTTTCTTAGTAGTCTGTCAAAATGACAGATTTTTCATGTGTTTGCTGGCATACAAAGTTCACAGCTAAGCATTGTCAAGTACCAGTCAGCAAATTGTCAAGCCTAACTGAGAAGGCAGAAAATGGGGATGGATGCCATTTTTTAACAATGCAAATTCTTTTTGCCTTGCCTTGAGTCACCTTCAGCTGTCTAGCCCGTATGATCCTGAGACACAGGCAGAGGCTGTGCTTCATGCTGTACTACATCAACTGGAGATCCACACAGTAGCATGGTTTTACTTCAATGCATCAGCAAGAGTAAAAACCCTGCCAGGATTCAGTTATAAATGTCAGGGTAATACGGGAGTTACATTCAGGAAATTATCTCTTTTCAGTGCCTGGAGACTTCAGGAGCAATACTGTGTTTTAGGGTGAATGCCAATGTTAGGAATAAGCCCCACAGTCCGTAGAGAGGAAGAAGATCCTGAACTATGAACTCTTCATGACCGGAGTCTGTGCAAGAATGTTTCTGAAGGACGGTACTTTTTTTTTTTTTCATTCCACGG
Organism: Oreocharis arfaki; assembly: GCA_013398015.1. Lineage (NCBI taxonomy): Eukaryota > Metazoa > Chordata > Aves > Passeriformes > Paramythiidae > Oreocharis > Oreocharis arfaki. The sequence continues at coordinate 384,252 of VZRR01013082.1, forward strand.
TGGGAAGGTGAGAAAAATCTCAGTGATTTTAATTGCTAGGGGAAATGCTTTAAATGACACATAAAAGTTTAGATCCTTTAATAAAGGGTAAAAATGAGGTTATGAGAATGACTTGCAGAAGAGTAGAAGACATTTTTACAGGAGGGATGTAGAGATTTTCACCTAATAAAAGAAACCCCTTTTAGTTTTCACACTCCCTGAGCGTTCTCCAAATTTGCATTGGCGTTTCTTTCACAGGCACTAATGTGCCGGTTGAGAGAGTATTCTTGGTAATGAATGACATTGAACTGATGACAAAGCAGAAAGTGAGTACGAAAAGGGAAGAAAATAAAAAGGCTAGCACAGTTGTTAAGATGAAACACCTGCTGTGAGTGCCATGAAAGGCTGCTGGGGAGCAGGCAGCTTCTGAACAAATAATTTCTGAGGAAAGATAAAAAATCCCTGTCTGCCAACAAGGCCGCCTTTCCCTCCTCTCCTCAGTCTCTTTCTTATGGATTACTGTTTTCATGTGTATGTTTTTTTGGCACATTATTAACAGCTTGTAATACAGAGGTTGCACATAAATGGGGTTTGTTTCAGATTGATATCTAAGATTTCTTACTTTTTGTGTCTCACTGGTTTTCAAGCTAACATATTCCTTCTGAACACATCACATAAAATTCCAGCAAGTTATTTTGTAAATCTCTAACCACAGTTTCAAGTGATCACTCCAAAGGTCATTGCTACACTGTCTTACTAGTAGCACAAAACATCTTTTCCTAGAAAGACAAAAATGGCATTTCCAAAGCCTATCTTTAGCAATCCATTGTATCTCAGCTTATAATTTATCCCTTTTACAAGTAATGGGATTCTGTCCTTTCCAAATGCAAAGAAATTTTGACAAAAGATATCCTTTGAAACCTGTCCCCATAAAACTTATCCTTGGCTGGCACTTCAAACCCAGATACTACTGCCACGGCCTTTCCTGAGTGGGTGTGATAATACCAGTCTAACAGATGGGCCTATGGAGAACTATGTACCTCAATATTGAGTATTTCAGGCACAGAGTTCCACTAAGGAGGGTTTGGACTGCAGTCTGCTCAGAGAAGTATTGGCAAAGATCAAGGAGACATGCAATCTCTGGTACTCTGGTTATCAGCAGAGTTATTTGGCTTCTGGTATAATGTAAAGCATGCCTTGGCTCTCATCAGTGATAACTTGTATTTTGCCCACAAATGAAAGAGTGAGAAGGAACATTTTGACTGCTCTGTTGTTGATTTGAAGATCATGCCCATGGAACTTGGCCTAAGGGCCACTGGAGATTTACTGGGATGACTTCACATTGCTCTGAGCTCAGAACACTTTACCTAGGAGTGCTGCTCTTCCTTCAGTAAGTTCACCAGCCAGACCGTATTGCTTTTTAGTCATAACCAGGGCAACAGTGGACATCAGCTAAGCAGAATATTTGGTAACTTTTTGACTTGATTTCTTTTTCCCAGTACATTTAAGTACTGTGGGAATTATTTTAAGAACCATGATATATAGAATTATATTTTCAAAAGAACTGAAAGAGAATCATTCCCAGACCATTTTGACTGTTCCACAGAGCTAACAATAAGAAATGCTGATTTAATGTGGTATCAAAGGCCTTATACTTGTTGGATTTGTGTTTTCTGTTTTCCAGGTGGCTTCATTTAGAGCCATACGACAAAGACACTACAGTATATGTTTATTCCCTTAAGACCATAAAAATGATCAGTGGCTACTGGATTAGCGGACAAGGGAAGAGCTCCGGCTGTCTGGACTTCTGTGAGACCTTTGACATGGTTCCTCATAGCATCCTTCTCTTAAAATCAGGAGATATGTATTTGATGGATGGTGGATGAGATATCGCATTGGTCAACAGCTCAATATTGGGAGGGAGATCTGTAAAAACAGGTGGTCTCCCTCAGGGGTCTGTACTGGGACCAGTGCTGTTTAGTATCTTCCTCAGTGATGGAGACAGTAAGATTGACGGCATTTTTGCAGACAAAACCGTGCTGAGGGGTGTGGTAGACATGTCTAAGGAACAGGATGTCCTCCGAAGAGACCTTGACAAGAATTGGTCCTGTGAGGTTTAACAATGCCAAGTGCAAGATCCTCTATCTGCGTCAGGTAGAGATGAGTGGACTGAGAGAAGACGTGTAGAGAAGGACTTGGAGACTCTGGTGGGTTAAACACTGGGCTAAAATGACAATGTGCACTTGCACAACCATATCCTGAGCTGCATCAAAAGAAGAGCGACTAGCTTGTAGAGGGAGGGGATTCTGCCCTTCTCCTCTGCTCTGGTGAGCACCTGCGGTGCAGCATGCAGCTCTGGGGTCCTCTCAGTACAGGAAAGACATGGACCTGTTGGGCCATGAAGATGATTCGAGGGCTGAAGCATTTCTCCTATGAAGACAGGTTGAGAGAGCTGGGTTTGTTCATCCTGTACAAGAGAAGGCTCTAGGGAGACCTTATTGTGGCTGTCCAGTACTTAGGGGAGTCTTATAAGAAAGATGAGGACAGACTTTTCAGTACAGCCTACTGCAATAGGACAATGGATAATGGTTTTGAACTAAGAGGGTAGATTCAAACTAGATATATGGAAGGTAGAGATAGTTTACAATAAAGGTGGTGAAATATTGACACGGGTTTCCCCGAGATGTGGTAGATGCCCCATCCCTGGAAACATTCAGGGATCTCAGCAACCTGTTCTAGTTGAGGATGTACCTGATCATTAAAAATGACCTTTAGAGGTTCCTTTCAACCTAAAGCATTTGATGATTCTATGACTCGATGAAATACCTCTCACATAAGTAGATCTGGTGATTTAAATAAATCTATTCCATTAAAAGATATGCCTTTATGGCATAAGCAGTGGCTTACAGTGCTAAACTATTGTAAATTTTTCAAGAAAGAGAATCTGTATTTTGTTTCAAGAATTCTTTTAGTATTAAAAGTCCTACACAACATTCTTGACAATTTTGTAAAAAAGTGGGTTCACATTTGTTGCAGGTGTAATTCCAGCAAAGTTGTATTATGGTTTAATTTATTCTAAAAATATTTTCAGCATATTCAGAGTTGACCTATTTTGACCAGATAATTTCAAAGTTATCATTCTTTAATTCTTGTTCTTAGCTCCTGAGTTGGAAAAGGTTTGTATCCTTGCATCTTGCTTATCAGCAACAGATAAGTAAGATGGTTTCTCTGTGCTTTCTTGTCCACTACAATTCACCGAATATTTCATTTTATGAAAATTTTTGGTTTTCACTTGCATGAACTTTACTATTTTAACCTGCTACCTGAGGTCATTTCAATTACACCTGACAAATGAGTTATAGTAACCAAATTAATTGCATTCTTTTCATAAGCAATTACAATGCAAATTTTGAGTATTATACCCAGTTTTCTGGAAATAAATTGGGCAGACTCCTCTCTTTTCTTGAAATATTTATTGCAGGAAAGATACAAATGATTATATAGAAACTAAAAGTAAATCAACAGAAAATTGCAGTTGAAGAGCACGTTTGTTCCATGCAGGACTAAGTTTTAGTCGCGACTATGCATGTTTCCAGCAGCCCAAAAAGACAAAGCAAAAGAAGTCTTTCAAAGAACACTTTATAATCTAACAAAAAGAGAAATCTTGATCTGGATTAGACACAAACAACCACCCACTTGCAGAAAGAAGAATTAATTTATCTTTAGTAAAATCTTCTTGTGTTCGTGACAGTTACCTAGAAGAATAATTTTTCCTTCCGCTGTTTAGATCTGTGTAAAAAAACTTTGTCACCCCACATTTAGGTCTCGGCAAGTTGGGAACATGGGTGTGGTTATTTAATGCTTGTACCAAGTTTCACCGATGAAGACAAACAAAACTAAACTCATTTCTAAGAGAAAAATAAATCTTGCACACTCCAAAATAATTCCTCCAGCCACTACCTTCCTCAGCCTCCAAAGCCACAGATATTGCTTTATCTGTTTTATCCATCTTTGTAGGAAGACTGGAGGAAGAAGCTGTTGCAGTTTGAGGTGGCTTTCTGCGGTGGCAGGCAAGCCAGAAGCAGGTTTGCCGGAGAGCATCTCTGCCCAATCCCGGGTCAGCGCCCCGGTGCCCCAACCTCCCCTCTGAAGGCTGTCACTGCGCTGTCCCTGCCTGGGGGAGCCAAAGGCCTGCTCTGGTTTTGTCTGCTCCTGCAACACGGCAGCAGCAAAGGAGGAGAGAAGATGGTCTCTGCATAGTGACCTCAGGAGATCTTTATTCACATGGTGAGCAGAGGCAAAGACCAGAGGCAAAGACCAGGAATGGGGAAGGGTCTGGGGTTTTGTATGGGGGCGGGGGGACAGAGAGAGCACACGGGCCAGTGGTCTCAGGGCACAGGGGCGGTGCATGGGCAGAGTTGGGGTACAGGAGCCAACAGGGAGAACCCGAGGGAGTGGCCAGGGGCAGGGGCAGGGGAGGCAGGACACTGTGGGAAAGGGCAGACAAATAAGGAAGAAAAGGGGTGGGGAAATACATTGCTTTTCCGGGGAGGAGATTGCAGCCTCTAGGGCACATCAAGAAGCTATCTGTGGAATTGTACAGATTTCTGTTATTACCATGATGACCATCCAGAGAAATAGTCCTCACCCAGTGCAATATTTAGAAATGTAGCATTTTAAAACGTTATCTTTTACAATGCACTTATTAAAAATTATCGTTTGTAATAGATTAGTAATTGCAATCGAAGACAATAAAGGCACAAAGATCATCAGGTGAGCTGGAGCTAGACTTTAGGGTTTTTCAGTCCTGGGAAATCAATTACTGAATCATTTTTTTAAACACTGTTAGCTTCCACGTAAACGTATGGTTTAGCATCAGCCTCTGACATATTGGTACTTAAAACATTTCTCATGATTCTAAATAGTAAAAAGGTTCCTGAAATGAATCTGCTAACAGATACGACTGTACAATCAGACTAAGTACTGTAAAGCAAATTTTCATCTGCTTTTATGCAATCAAGAAAACAGCTCTTCTCTAGCCCCAGCTAGGACTCTAAAATTCACACGATTCATGTAGTTGAAAAAACATCCTGCCTTTCATTTTTTCTCTGGGATCTCAATAGAGGTGGTTACTTCACCAGCGCAGTGTGTGCCTCTTCAACAGGACCATTGTAACCTTGCTCAAAGCAAACTTGAAAGGTTGCTATAACATGAAATTTTATCATGTCATAAATGATCTATGACAACAGGAAAATGATCCTTAATATCAGGATGACTCAGAAGCCTGTCTCACTTAATTGACTACAGAATAAGAGGCAACCTCCTCACATGGGTATCTGCATGGGAATAGCCTCCCTAAGCGTACAAGGTACTTTTGTAAAGCAGAACTGAACATGTAAACACTCCCAAAGTGTTAATATTGATAAATTACTTGGAATATTTAGTCTGACAAACTTCAGAATTTTAATGCTAAGAGGTAGAAAATCAAAGATATCACCTTTTAATAGCAAAATTCATCTATCAAAACCTGAATATAATTTCAGGTGGTGGTGTGTATTGCTACAGTTCCAGTGAAACTTGTTTTGAAGTCTCAATTTAGATCTGTACTTCCCCTCTACAGGACAATTCTTGACCTATAAAGCAGCAAGTAGCTAAAAAAATTGAGCAGTATAGTTCTCTATAATTTCACTATTATGAAACTTTTTAAATATTGGAAGGATAAAAATATCACATGTATGGGACTTAATTTCAACAGAAAACATAATAGAAAGTTTGCGAAATGATTTGTGAGTGCTTTTGTTGAAACTGAACTTCCTAAGAATATCTTGCATTATCACCTTCATTCTTGGTTAAGGATAATGTTGCTGAAAGAATTAATTTTCCTAATATACACTTGTTCACCCAGGTAATTGCTAAAATATTGGTTTTGCATTTACATTTGTGCTTCCTAGCAGGACAGCAACTGTAAAACATTTTCCTTCATACCAACTATTACAAGTTAAATTTAGAACTAGAGAAAACACCCAGTTTAGGAAATTAAAGTTTAAAGCTTATGTTTATTTTTCAGTAGCACATAATGTTCTTAAAAGTACTGAATAAAAAGCTACTATTTTAATTAGTATAGCATATGCGTTTCTAATTTCCAGTTGAACAACTTTGTCTTTCACACTTTGGGTTGTATCAATTGATCACAATTTACTTATGCTACTGTTTGAGCCCATCTTGCCAAGGCTTGTGACAACATTTTGCTCTTTAGAGCTTTTAATGTTCAGCTTACAGTTCCTGGGTGACATCCAAAACCATAAAGTGACAGTTGTTTTCCAAGTTATAAATACAGCTTTGAACCCATTAATGACTCCTCTGCTGTTTCTTCTGTGACTCCAACTGTTGTATCACAGAAAGAACCAGGCAGAGTTCCTTTGCTCCTCAAGGATGTAATACGCCATGGCTCATTTGAAGCAGCATCTCCACAAAGTAAACCTTTATAGCAGGAGCTAAGTGTAGCATCCACGAGTGGCATCTGGCAGCTTGTGATACAGAGCAAATAAGGTTGGAGATTGTTATTCCCCATAGCATTTTATGCAAAGGAGCTTAGACTATGCAAGAATGACTTAAAGTACCAGAGGTTTCATGCTGGAGAAGCCTGGCTTTAAATATTGTGTATCTGCAGCCAAGTTAAAATGCATAACATTCTTTTAATCTCTTCCTCTTGATAAAAGAAGAAGAAATCAGCAATGAAAATAGATTTTACATGCGGTTAAATAGCACACAGCACTGCTGGAAACCCTGCAAAAGTGGAAGGAGACCTAGTCTCTGGAGACCAGAGCATTTCTGTAAGCCTCTTGATCAGCTCTCCGAGTTGGTGAAAAACCAGTCCATCTTCTATTTTATTTAAGTAGAACAAATAAATAGAAAAGCTGTCAGTGACATGTGGAGCTGGATGACTATGCGTTAACAGAGAAAAGATATTCAGAAATATAAAATTAGTCAAAGAATCATGTTATTACCTTCCAAACTTAAATTAACCCTAATAGAAAATTTTTGTTACCCAAGTTTCTCTAAAATATTTCCTTTTCTGAAAGACATTGATAGAAATTCTGTGGTGAAGCCACTTAAAACCAGGGTAAATAAGGCAGGCAAAGATCCATTCTAGATAATAATTCTGTTTTGAGAAAGGAAATTCAACAAAATATGATTATTTTCTACTTTAGTAAGTGAAATAAAATGGCAAGTATTGCATAGTGGAAATACATTACTTCTTGTCCAAGTCATCATTCTCAAACTGAGGAGTTAGAAATAATCTTTTCCTTCCTTTGTAATGGGCAAGTAAAAACAATAACTACCCCAGAAAATGTATATTGATAGCCCCTGCAAGTAAAAACAACCCTGCAAATAAAGACAGAATTATTACTTGCTCTTAACTTTTTGACATTAGTAATTTTAAGCCCTAAAATTGAGTTAACATGGGACTGTCTTTCTGCCTTTTCTTCCCTGCTGCAAAGGGGTATTTGGGCCTGGCTGGGACAGAGTTAATTTTCATAGTAGGAGACCATATGTGGCTGTGTTTTAGATTTATGACTAAACCAGTATTGATATCAACACAGTGTTTTGACTGTTACAGAGCAGTGCTTACACAGCATCAGCGCCTTTTCTGCTTCTCACTCTCTGCCCCACAAGTAGAAGGGCAAGGTATTGTGGGGGAGCACAGCTGGGCCAGGTGACCCCAAGTGACTAAAGGGGTATTCCACACTATATAATGTCATGCTCTGCAATAAAAACTGAGGGTATAGTTTTAACCAGGTAGTCTTTGCTCAGAGGCTAGCTGGGCATCAGACGGTTTGAGGGATGTGCTGAGTGATTGCTTTTGCAGGACTTGTGGTTTTTTTTTCCCCTCTTTCATTCACTTACTGAACTGTCTTTAACTGTACCCACATAGTTTCTCACTTTTGCTCTTCAGATTCAGTTCCCTATCCCACAGTAAGGAAGGGCGTAAGCCGGTGGCTGAGTGGGTGCTTAGACACTCACTGGGGTCAACCCATCACAAAAGAAGTGAGCTTAGCAATAAACAGTTTGGAGTAACAAATTTGAGTCTTTCAGTGGTGCAATAAACTCAACAAGAGATGGAAAAAGGAATAAATATGAACTCTGAAGGAGAAGAACAAATAACTTATTCCTGTGATAGAGCAACCACTATGCTGAAAGTCTAAAATAAGAAAGCTAGGTATAGCTTCCAAAGTGGAGGAGATAGCAAAAATGATTGCTGGCTCAAAACAACAATTAATGCGTGTGTGAGGAGGAGCAGGGCAAATTCTGTGTAGGTGGGGCGGGGCACTGGTCCACACCTCCCGCCCACTGCAGCCTTTGGTCTGGCCCCAGAATGGCTATCAAGCCACTGGCACACTGAACATCCCACCTGAGGGAAGGGCCCCAGGAGAACAGAGCAGATAAAAGCAGTGGCAGGCATGTATTTGTAGGTGTGCCCCACTGCCTGGGAGCTCAGATCTTGCTGGATCCAAGGCGGTAAGTATTTATCTTTCTCTCTCCTTTTCCTTTCTCTCTCTCTCCCTCTCTCCTTCTAAGTTTGTCTTCTTGAAATCCGGATAACTTAAATTTGGATGGGTTAGAGTTTGCTAGGTCAATACTTTGTGAAGGCCTTACTTTAACTGAATGTTGCTTCAGAATTTGCCAAGTACCTTATTCTACCACAATGTTCTAGTTTCCAAGTAAAAGTTTGTTATGCAATCTCCTGAGAATTTTGACTTCTCCTGTACACTGCCAAAGTGAACCAAAGTGCCTCAGCTCTTTTAAAAACTTGCCAAGTGATCTCGGGGCATAACACAGATGAAGTACAGTAATCTTGCTGAATTATAGTATTCACTGTCTTTCGATTTAAAAAATTCCTGAAAATTATTGCCTGAAAAAATAACAGTAGCTTTCTGAAAATAATTGCATGATTTTGTGAGTATCGGCAGTGCACCACTTCTACACTGCCCAGGAAGTTTTCTCTTTTGTATAAGAATCCCCTTAAGTCTTTGCAATAGTATGCAGGTCTGAAAAGAGTGAGAATCCAAAGTGTAATATTGCTTTTTATACAGAGATGTAAAACCTTTCCCTCTAAAAGGAAATAATGAGTTAAAAGGAAAAGTCAAATGAAAACTAGTAGAAAACGAATCTTTGCTCTGCCTGTTAAAATAAACTTAGCAAGGGGTCATTCGTGTAAGTATTGCCAACCAAGAAAACTACTTAAGCATTCTGTTCCCACAAAAAACTCCAAACCCCTGCAAAAACAAACAGACCCCTACACCCTACCCTGCCCAAGTAAAACAAAATGAAAAAAGACCCAAACGTTTCGGAATTAAGTTACCTCATAATTTTTTTGTCTTCATACCTCATAACCTGAGGGAAACAGAATTAGAGAAAAATTAACACTTGGTAAAACAAACATATAAAGAAACAAAGAATCAGTCTTCTTTTTCTCCAGGTTCACAGTTCATCTGAAGAACCACCTATTCCGTAACACAGTGCTGAAGAAAAAACTTCTGATATTTACCTGAATACTGCACAGAACCCTTTTATTGGGTGCAGTTACCTAATGAATTTGGTCCACTTTGAATTAGTGTGATTTTTCCTGAAACAGAAAAGAAAATCTATGAAAATGGTGCTTTTCTCCAGAGAAATAAAACCAGGACTGAAGCAAGGATTTCATCTTTACACTAAGAATATAATCTAAATATAATTTTTTTTGTGAGATGGAGTAAGAAATTTTTTGACAGAGCGGATCATCTGCATTTACTAAAAATAGACAACCATTTCCCTGAAATAGTGCCTTTACTTAAGTAAGTCTAAAAGCTGTTTAGAATTACTCTACAGAATGGAAACTATTTCAGAGGCAAGTTATGCTTTTCCAAGGTATATTTCACTAGAATTTTTTTGGGTAGTATAATCTTATGAATTTTTTCAATAATGTGGTTGGAATTTTGTTCAGCTTCTCTATTTTACTGCTGTATTGATGGGGCACTCTGCATAACTGTTGACTATTTTCATAGAGAGAGAATGTTTGACTGAATATTGAAAAAAAAAGTTAGAATAATTGTAAAGCATGGCTGTGATCATTAGTTTTTTGTCACCTGTGTGGCAATTATATTTCATTCACCTACAGTGTGGTGTCTGACACAGGCAATGGTACAGTATATTAATACCTTACAGAAACTGATTATTTACAGCATCTCTCTGAGTGAACCATGCAAGCCACTCAAGGGTAAATGCAAATCGTAAAAGTCTGGACTTTGTGTTGAAAACTACATGTTGGTATAATATAAGGCTGAAAATACAGAACCTGATTTGGTATTCAAGGACCTCACAGCCTGGTGATGCTGAGATTTCTTCTTATAGAAGTACAGGACTGAAAGAAGCCTTCCAGGTCAGTGTCACACTAGTGGAAAAATAGGCAAAAACCCCCACCAGCTCTTGTGTGTGCTTCCACAACTGGTATCTCTGAGTTGCTGTTATTACTAAAAATGACTATATTTTATTACTTCATAGTAATAGAAATTCTGTCCCTCATTAGGCCTGTTGTTAAAAAAAGGGTCAAAATGCCTTTGATTTTGAACAACTGCAATTTGCTACCTTGCACCATAGAGTGTTTGAATTTAACTTATCTAGTATCATGGTAAGAAACAAAAGAATGATTCACAGTGTTGCAGAGATTGTGTTTTCAAAAGGAAAAAGAAGCATGAATTATTAATACAGCTGTCAGATTCCTTGACAATACTTTATCTCTTGTAACTCTTAAATAAAACAGCCAGTCATTTGCTTGCATTGAATAATTTCTCTAGTTTGTACCAGTAAACAAACAACATTTTGTGAGATATAAGAATTTTTAAAAGATTGGAGTTTACTTACTGCAAGGATATTGACAAAAACAGTCTTTGATTTTTTTTTTTGAAGACAAAAATAGGTAAAATAAAAAGTATGATCTTCCACAGAAGCGAAGCTGTTAGAGAACTGTTTCACTGTGCACTATTCCACAACTCTCTGAGCTTTGCATCACACAAAAATAAAATCTTTGGAGAAATAAATCTCATGCAGCATTACTATGGAGATTTTCTTAATCTGCTATTTCACTTCAGCCAGGCAAAACCCTACCAAATAGGGTTGGGTTTCTTTTGGGTGCAAATAACAGAGTTACAAAAGTGTTTGGATGCCAGAAGATGCACCCAGGAAGAAAATCCATGGAATTTTTCCAAAACAGATGGTGGTATTGCCTAGCTCAGTGAAATTAGTTCTGGCTTCATAACTGCATTCATTAAATATGGTGGTGGAAGTACACCAGCGGCACTTTCTTTTGCCATCAGTGATCTCTTTGGTTGCTGTCAGAGCTGGGTGTTATGCTAGCAGTAGAATCACAAAATCACAGTGATTTTGAATCTGGATCTGTGGTTTGTTTTCTTCTTTAAGAATAATTAGCAACAGTGAAAGCTAAAATCTACTCAGGGTCTCTGAACTGTTCAGGAGGCATGGTTGAAACAGATTGACAAAGGAGAAGAATGTCAGTCCGGACTGCTTAAATGGGTGCTGTAATTCTGTATGGACTGTGTGAACAGCTGAAGTTAGAATGTTCTAAGAAAAAGTTCTAAGAGCACTAGGCATTACTCAAGACAGTAAGAAACTCCTGAATCAGAAACATGGATATTGCACAAACCACTTGTGTGGTTTTTAGAAAGGTGGCACTAGTATAAAATAAAGTCTTTTGTTCATATCTCCAAAATGACCATTTATTCTTGAATTTATTCAATTAAAACCAAATATCTCTACTGAAATATAGATGCAACAAGTGCATAGTGCATAGGCTACACTTTTTTCACTGTTAAACCTATGAAGTAAGGACATGTTTTAATGAAATTCATGTTTAAATTCACAGGAAAAATTCACTATCTTAAATATAGTGTACTTCCTTCGGAGATTAATCTTGATGATAGGAAAAAACCTGACAAGTAAACTGAACAACTAATTACTCTTCATCTTTTATATAACCAGCTCATTACACAATGTGATTTTTTTCCACAGTTACTTCATGTTTAATCATGACAAATTTCAGTTTGCTGGCACTTTAGTTAACAGCTAAGGGCAATTTAACAGCTTTCTTTATTGAATAATTTAGAAGACCCAAAAAGTATTATTTTATGTTGAATGAAGTGTTATCTTCATCCCTCAGTGAGAGCTGTCGTTTGGATTTCAGCACTCTTTTTTCTGGTATAGATTTCCTTGTGGGTTTTCCTGATTATTGAGTTGAAAGAAATGTTAAAAAGTATGGTTCAAACTGAAACATAGAAAATACTCAACAATCTAGGCTAATATTTTGTTGTCTTAACTTTTGTTTTCTCCATTTCAGCTATTTGACAAAATTAAAGATAAATGAGCAAAACATGTTGATGGTTGTGATGTTTTTTGATAAAATAACCTGTTTGAACCAGAAGCTTTCACTCAGCATCTCTGTTACTTCTCTAGATTAGTCAAGACACTGTGCCTTTGAATAGTGGTTTTCCTTTACTTTCCCTTTGTGTTATTTAACAAAAAAAGATATTTGTTTATCATCATGGTTTTTGTTTTACACTGCTTTCAGGCCAAGAAATGGACCCTTGGGCAACAGAGTTTGGACAGTATGTGTGGGAGGAAGGCAGAGGTAAAGATGTTCTTTTGAAAATCAGAAAGTATATTAAATTAGTTGTTGCTTCACCTGAGTTTTACTTCCTTGCTCCGTGCTTTGGTTGTGAAACCTGGAAGAGAAGAGAGGAAGGAAAAGTCAAGTATTTATGGATATTATTGCCTGTTAATAGTTCAGTTTAAATAATGTGTAGCAATGGCTGAAAAACTGAGACACATGGAGGCTTAAAGTGAGAAAAAAGCAACACAGCATCAATAGTAGCAGCTTATGACAAACTCTGAAATGTCTAATAAGCAGCTGTCAAATCAGAAAGTCAAAGCAAGCAATTGCCTGTGCACAATAATGATCTGTGAAAGAAAAGAGAGCTAGCGTGGGTGTTTCAAAGATAACAAACAAAACAAAACAGAGCAAAAGAAAATATTCCCTTTGAAATAGAGGAAAATTAGCCACTTATATAGAGGAAGATGTATGAGGATCACCCTTTGCCTTCACCTCTCTGTCATACCCCTACCATAAGCAAACTGGTGGATGTTTGCAATACAGGTCCTGTACACAGGTGATTAGTTTTTTCAAAAGCTATTTGAGTTGCGTAATTCATGTTTTCTGTAATGTCTCGCCCAACTTTTCTGAAGGCTGTGCAGCTGAGTCAACCAGAAAGCTGCGGCAAAGCTTCCTGAAATCACATGGAGTTTTTCTGTTGCCTTTAGATTAACTATCTAGATAAGCTCCTGGGGAGGTAAATCTTTAAGAGGTTTGGCTGTAAAATAATTAGTTTGCCTCATTTGCCTAAACATCTTTGTGGCTCAATTCAGTGCTATGGCTTCAGCCATGGAGAGCTTTGGCTTAGGCTGATCTTGGAGGTTTTCCTTGAGCCACACTCACAATGCACAACTTCCTGACTGCTGTGCAGCCCACATGAAGAACTGTACTTTCATCTGTTGAAAACAATTTAGAAAAAAAGAATGGAAAAGATTGCTAATCACAGAGTGGCTGAGGTTGGGAGGGACCTCTGGAGGTCGTTTTGTACAAGTTGCTCCTGCTCTAGCAGGGCTGCCTAGACTCTGTTGCCGGGGACAATGCCGAGGTGGCTTTTAAACATCCCCGAGGAGGCAGACTCAGCAACATCTCTAGGTGACCTGTGCCAGAGCCTGGTCACCTGCTTGGTATGAAAGTATCACATCTTTTCAATGGAGAAGGACTGCTGCAAGTGACTGTGTGTGGCATTGTAATGCTAAGAGGAATCCATGATAAAATACCAGCTGTTTACTGAGAAAAATTCTTAGGCATTGGTATTGCTGAAAAAGAACATCTGCTTTTGAAAGAGTGAGTACTGAAAAGCCCAGTTTGATTCTCATCAGTGACAATAACTGAACAAGGGCTGCAGCTGCTGATGTGCCTTTATTGTGGGGTTTTTATCACGTTGTGTTTTTTGTCATGGGTTTTTTATCATGTTATGGGTGAGCTGAATGACCAGTAAATGTCCTCACATTTGAAAGCATTATAAAGAGTGAAAAAATGGATAAAGCACTTACTCCACCTGGGAGTTATATCTGTGTAAAAGCAAAGGCATAAATCAAAACACTTATTTGTCAACAAAATTACTTCTCGTTAAAACTGGTAAGTAGGTGACAGTAAAAACCAGTAACAAACATTATTTTTTCTCAACAAGATATTTGGCTGATTCTTGGGCTAATTGGAGATAAATGATACCTCAATTGTTTTTAAATATTATCAGAGCATAAAAGAATCAAGAATTTTAAGGCCAAAAAAGAGAAACATTTTGATGGATTCAAATGTGTTAAATTGAAATGCCATCAAAATGAAATAATAAAAAAAAAAGGCTATTGTTCTCATATTGTTGAATAGAAATTACTTTTAAAAAATATTATTAGCAAATGGCTAACTCTAATCTTGAAAGTTCTATTTGCAATAAATAGGTTACAGTAGTAGGAAATAGCCCTTGATTTATTTTTTTTAAAGTATTTAATAAAGACCTTCAACTACTTACAGCTTTCAGCAAGAGGCTGTTTTGAGTCAAAGAAACTATAATTACAAAAGAAGCCATTGAATCTTCTTCATACAAAAAGAGTCTCTGGAAGCTACTGTGGTCATGTTTTATGACCCTAATCTTTCAATTACATCTGCATGGATTGGGGTCTAGGCCTACTAGATTAAATTCTTAATGTGTGCAGTTCTATCTGCAGTCATTTTTATCTGCCAGAAAGCTACTTTTCATTTAGAAAAGGATGATTGACAGGTAGATGTATGTGAAGAAATCTTTGTTCACAGGGAAGTACAGTTCATGGTTCACCTCACGTGCTAGAAGAGGTATTGGATTAAATTCTCAGTATGTACAAAGTTGAGAGCCATGTAGGAACCACATCAGTATGTGGAATTTGAATAGCCTGTGGTGGTTTGGGTCTTAAATACTCATTTTTGGGACAGGCTAGTGGTAGATGCTGACATATAGGCACCCCCATTGTAGCTTGTCTTTATGCTTAAACTGTGGAAGAAACCTCTTATCAATAATTATCTCCACACGCTTTCTGTATATCTTTATCATCTGTAGAACAGAGAAGACAGGCCGTCCGCACTGGATTCTCTTTGAAAAAGACTGTCCCTGACTTAAGTCAACAGCTGCCTTACTCCCTGCACTGGTAACTGGGGACCTCTCCAGGCTGACCACTCCTATTTATCCATCCATTTGTCTATGTCTTACAGTTTTCAATGGTGATTTCTTCTATTTGATATTATTCATGAACTGGCAAGACTACGGTTCTGAGTTGACTCACAGCCACAAGGGCTTTGCTGTTGCACAAGGACAGATCCGTGCTTACACCTCAGGGTTCGACAGCTTCCAAGTGTATGTCTGCCCTGGTTTCATTTTCTTCTTGGCAGCTGGTACAGAGCTGTGTTTTGGATCCAGTAAGAGAATAATGTTGGCAACATACTGATGTTCTGGCTGTCACTGAGTAGAGCTTACCTTAAATCAAGGACTTTTCAGGGTCTTAGTGAAGAGGTGCAGGAGGAGCTGGGGGGAAGCAAGGTGACCTGAACTGGCTGAAGGATATTCAGCACCTTAGATTGTCATGTTCAGTGTATAAGGTGGAGGGAATTGGCTGGGAGGGGCCAGTTGCTGCTGTGAGACAGGCTGGGCACTGGTCAATGGTGGTTAGCAATGGTATTTTCAGATAATATTCTGGAGGGAATTCTTTCATCTTCCCCCCTTTTTTTTCCCCTCACCTATGCTCACACATGTACTTTGCATTGAAAAACATAATGTCCAGCTGTCCAGGTACCCCCTAGCTGTGGGTGCAGTAGTCCTTGGTGATGGTCTTTCTTCTGCCATTTGCCACAGAGTACAAATAGCAACAAAGCAGGGTGGCACAGAGGCAGCAAGGACAGTGCCTTCACACATGCCCCTCTCAGGAGCTCAGGCCCTTCCTTTCATATTCCTAAGCAAAGATCTGAAGGAAATGCCAAATCTTGTTCATTGCTCCTTTATCCAGGGCTGGCCTGCCTCAGGCAATTCAAACCACTCTCACAAGGCCTCCAGCAGTATCCTTGAAATGTCTAGTTGCTTCTTGCAAATAAAGTGAGGACAAATCTTTCAGAAGTTTCTGTTAATACATTTGTGTTTGTTCAGTTGAACTTCATCTCAAAATGAAACCATAGTAATTATAATATGCAATAACCATATTTTTCTATGAACATAAAAGAATGGACATGTTCTCCTATCTAATGATGTAATTTGAGCCATTCCAGCAACTTTATGATTTTATTGGCATTTAGTTTCCAAGAGAACATGGAACTAATAAATATTTATACAGGTAAGTCCACAACTAATGTAGTTCTCATTCAAATATTGCATACTGTATGATGCTGGGAAAGTATATATTCAAAGCAACTGAAGAACAGAATACAGTTTGAAAATCATTCTTTCACATTTTTAATGTGATTCTTTCCTTAACCAACTGCAACGAACAGCTTACTTTGTCTGTATGCTAACAAAACCCAGTCTGGTTTATTGCTGAATTTAGAGGTCAAGTTGCATTTCTTGCCTCTGAATCTTAAGCACATGCAATCCTGTCCATGTGTCCAAAAGTTAAAATGTGCTTAATTTCCAAGAAGACAAAAAAGAGCTTTTAGGATACTATTCATAAAATGTCTGCTGCCCGCCTGAAATATTTCTGAGCTAGAAGCTTCTAGTAATGGCTCTGTAGTTTCATAGCTATTGTTCAATACTTGCAAGGTTACATGAAATGTAATAAATTATTGCTCTCCTCTTCACGAAAGAAAGAAAAAACACAACCAAAAAAACCCCAAAACAAGGGGAAAAGTGTAGTTTGTGTCAGAGAGGAAAGGAATTTATTAACTTCTCCCAGTTTAAATTCCTGAGTCATTGAAGCTTCTGAATCAGAATACCTCATCACTTTTAAGAAATTTAAGAAAAAATCTTTTCCATGATAAAAATGTCTTGCTGGGGAAAAAAGGCATCATTGTCTGCATCTGTTGCCTCCCTGGGAGTAAGCGTTTAGTGTGAGTTATTACAACTCTACATCAGAAAATGGTTCCCCAGCTGCAGTCTTAGGCAAGAGATTCTTCTCCTTAAAATGAAATAATTTGGGATTCATGAACTACCTCAACCCTATCAGACTGGCCACAGAGCAACTCAAGCTTCTTTTTTCCTACTCTAATTCTCATGATGGTAAAAACTCCATGAGTTGATGCCTATGTGTGTAGCCAGCTCTGAAATGTTGGACCATGCCTGTACTGCCAGGTTAAGGACATATCATGGGCCCTGGCTGTACAAGACATTAAACATTCTCTGCTTAAATACTAGCCTGGTTTCACTATAGGGAAAATGTGAGCTCAGGATGTCTGCTGTAGACATAATTTCACTGTGGTTGGTTTTGCTCATGCACTGTATGTCCCAGGTGTGACCCTTGTCAAGCTGCCAAGTGTGAGTGTGCCCATTCTTTCTTTTTGACAAAGCTTCAGAATCTAATTAAAAACACTTATCAAACACACAGGTGTCTTGTATGCAGTCTAAGTGGTCTGCCCTGTTTAATAATTTTGGGGGTAAATTCAAGAGTGGGGATTTCTTCTGATTCTTCAGGGCATGTTTCAGCTATTTTTAGCTTCAGTTTTCAGGCAGGAGTCTCATCACTGATCTTAGCAGGCAACCCCGTGTGACAAGATGGAAAAAGAGGGAGATTTATGACTTTGGGGAGTAAGGGGGGTAACTGGCTATAGGGAAGAGATCCTCAACACACAGACAGACTTACTCCGAAAAACAGGTTCCCAAATTCTTGTTTGGACTGCTGATATTTAAGACCACAGTGCATAGTCTGCAGCTTGAGTGTTTTGCAGTAAGGATTGCTTTCAATCATTTACTTTGCAGTTAGAGATCCATGGCAGGCCACAGGAGTGGTGAAGTCTGACAGGAGTCTTTTTTCAAAAGTAAAAAAGAACCAATGCACAATATAATTCACTGACATTAGTCCAGATAAAGTGCAAATATTTCTCCAGAGAAATACCCTTGTTTATAGCAGGATCTGATTTTGACTTCCTCAGAATATAAAATGGTGTGGATTACATGTGTTTTGCTCACTCAATAAATGTCAAGGCACTAGATATTACACTGCTTTGTAGCCACTTGTAGCCACTTATCAATTTATTAATGTTCAGACCACCCTGCACTGCATTTATGCCTGAGTTTTCTCATCCATATGATGGGAACAAACCCTTACTAACTTACTGTACCTCACAGTGCGTTTCAGTTCATTCATTAATGATTGGAAAGACCACTGAGACCATTTAATAAGTGCATAAGGGAAGGAAAAAGTCTTAATTATTGTTAGATGGCCACGGGTTTAATTATCCTCACTCTGCTACCTGAGAGCTCTAGAGTTAAACTTTAGAGGCTCCAATAATTGTGGTGGGGTTATGCCATTTATAGCTCAGTATGGTATAATTTTTCATGCAACGATCTTCACTTTCTTCACTTTCAGATTTAAATCTAGCTTTCTTTAATTTAAATTTTGCTGAAAAGAGCCATATTGCTATAAGCATAAATTATGGTAGATGAACATTAATGATGTCTGTTCACAGCTGTTCTTAGCTTAAGTAATTACCCCTCACTCCCTGTGATCAATATTTTAAATGCCTGAACTATTCAATTAGGAGCACAAAGCACTTCCTTCTGTTATTACTGTTAAAATCAAGCCTTAACCGACATACGTGTAACATTCATGTTATAAAAAAATATGTTCAAGGCTGTTGATTTATTAAGCAAAATTGGTTTGTGTTTGATGGGAGATCTGAATATGTGTAGCATTGCAAATGCATTTAAAAACCCATTGAAATTAATGCTACATTAATTACTGATTCCATGAACACTCTAGCATATGCTGGTATTAATTGCATCCATTATCACAAAATAAACATCTCTTTATAAAAACAAATGATGCTTCATCTTAATATTCTTGATTTTGATATCCTCCTTCACAGCTGTTGCTACTTCTGTTTTAGTGTTTTTGCTATAAAGAGCCACCTGTTAATTATAACAGACATTTTGGATATTTTTATCCTTTGCAGAAAATAAACCATCTAAAGCAAAAATATAACAGAATTTAAACCCTCTGAATTATTTACTAAAATTTTGGTTTTTGCAAGAATTTGCCCACTTGAATACATGGATTTTTTAAAAATTTGTATAATAAATGAATTATAAAATGAAATACACCGTTTTTAATATTTTTACTACAATAATAAAATTTGTGTTCAAAAAACTGTTTAGACAGCTACTATGAGGAGCATTTGCTTAATGTGAGATTGCTGTTTCTGTTCTTTGCAGAAGAATACCCTTGATGAGAAGCCTCAAAAACTTGTTTCAAATGAGCTATATAAAAATCTGAGAAAGTAATTTTGGATTAAGCTTTGCTTTCACCTAATGAGCAATTGCTGTCTACCCTGTAAATCTGCCATTTCTTAGCCAGACATTTTCATGGTGAAAACCTTCAATCAGAGAGAACAGCCTGGCTTTTAAAGTGCCAGTTTCCTTTGAAAAGAGTCTCATTATAAATCACTCTATAAGGTTACATTGATTTTGTTTCAGATTTATTGTCTTTCTGTTTAGATTTTCTCAATTACAAGCAGAAAGTTTTTGCGGGGGGAGGGTGATTTTTTTTTTTTTAATAATTTTCATCTTTGCAAACTGAACCTGGGTTGTGCAATTTTTATGTTTTTTTCTGCCCTGCCTTTTATCTATTTTCACCAAACCTGGTTGTGAGTCCCTGTATAGTTATTAACTCCTCTCCACAACTGTTTTAATTAATCATATCTGAGGGCAGGATTCCTGGCAATGAGAATGTAATTACTAATTACTATAGTGCAGTAAGAGAGAGACTATCTCCTTGTATTTGGCCATTACCTAGGGTGAGATTTCAGCATTAGTTGTAGTAAAGATCTTGGAATTAAGGCACGGAGAAATGTTACGTGTGATGTTTGATGGTGCTTTAGTTTCAGCTGTTTCTCAGTGTGGCACCCGCAGGCCTGAGCTAAATGTCTAAACTGTGCAGTTTATGGGCTAAATCAGGCCCTTCAGATGGGGTGCATAGAAGTTTACAATTTTGGGCGAGCCACCCCAAACTATTTTGAAACGCGAAATACAAGCTTAGCTCTCTGAGACTACATGGCCTTTATCTGAGATGGACATATACGCTCGAAAGGAGATCAAGACTTTCTTTCCTGGATAGGACCAAAATTAGAGTCAGCCCTCACTGGATTTTAGAAGCTGGATGACCTGCTCTGCCTGTACTATTTACTCTGACATTGAATAAGGACAATGTATGTATTTATTGCAGTAATCTTTATGTCTAGATCTTTATATTGGCAGGTTTTGGTCTTTTTTGTTCATTTTGGGGATAGATTCTTTTACTACAGAAATTAAGTACAATAAAATTGATTGGCAAAAAAGGTCATTAAAATTTATTGACATTCCTAAAAAAGATTAAAATCACAGCAATATTATATAATCTATTTTTCCTACCACCCTCAATCACACACACCCCCACTTTTTGCATTGTTTCACTTTTCAGAAAAATGCTGCCATTGTCTTCTTCCATTCTGCTTTGCCATTCTCTCTTTATATCTAAAATATATTCCACATACTCTCAACTTATGGTCAGAAGCACCTATATTGCTGGGGTTTTTATCCAATAGAACAGCAGTTACAGCAGTCATTTGGGTATTCAGTTTCAAAGCTTCATCTGAAAGGTTAAAAATCGTTTCTTATCTCCAGAAAAGTGTTGTGTACACATTTCTGTACAGGGGGTAAATGTGCTTTCCATGTTAAAGAAGGGCCATTAAAAAGCTCTAAAGGCTATGAATCTGTTAAAGACTTTTATGGAAAGTCACTGGACAGAGAAGAGTGGTTGACTGTAACCCTTGCTCCCAGGACAGCTTTATGCCCCTTATGTAAAACAATAATTGGCGTTATCACTGAAATAGGTTTCTCTCTCTTGAGTGTCTGGACCCCTCTGAAGGGAACTGCGGCTTCTACTAAGCTGTTTTTCTAGTCCATCAAATCTTGCACTCCTTGTAAACACTGTGCCTTCATGGAGAGATCTCAAGCATACTTTGTCCCACATGAGCCTCTATCACTGTGCATGGGGGTGTATTTTGTAAGAGAGGGAAGAGTTGAGTCTGAATCTCCTCACATGAAGATACTCAGGTGCTGCGCTTTCATTTTGCTTTTATTTGTGCCAAGACAGTATTTTAATGAAGTTCCTAAGCCATGTTTTTCAGGGAACGTGGACATTTTTGGGATTCCATGGGAGATAAGGACTTAAAGGGGAAGGAAACCCGTTAGCAGAATACAAAGCCTTCCATCCAAAGCTTGTATTCCTAAGAATTTTGGCATGTAAGGTTTTAAGTGAGGGTTATGAACCATTTGGCAAAGTTACTTTTCAGGTTTAAAATAAATATCTGTTCTGATGAGAGTTTTTGACTAGTCAGTTTTCATCTGTTGCCTGGGAGAATGGTTCTGATCTCTCCCTTTTCGTCACAGCTCCCTCACTTAATGCTATTTTGAATTTCCTTTAGAATAATACTACACAAACTGTGGTGTTTATTGTAAATTTCTTTCATCACAAGTTTAGGTCTTTGAATAAAGCTCTTTGAGGAGAGTCTGGCTAAATGAGTAGAACTTATTTGTAAGACAGACGCTCATCTGATTGCAATTTCAACATCCTTACCAGTAATTTGGAGAAAAAAACCCCATTTTTTGTCATTGATATATTTTATTTTAACTATTATTTTTTATATATGAAAAAATAGGACAAAACCTGGGATTGATTTAATGAGATTGTTGCTATCTATTATTACCTAAAGAGCACAAATAACTTCTTAGGTTAGTTCAGTTAATCATCACTAAAAAAGCTTTCTCTTGAAAAGATTTGCTAAGCTTTGGAGAAAAGCAATGAAAGTATCATTATTGGAGACATTTAAGATTGAGCTAGCCAAAAATTTCAAAATATATCCTGAGATAAATTATGCATTAGTAGGTAGATGTACTGGATGAAATAATATGTCTTTCTTTCTCTGATGTATGAGATTCTGTGATTCAAGTCTTTTCTGTACCAAGCTGACTAATTTAATCAGCAACTATTATTATTATGTGCTACTCCATGTATCAAATACAGCTTTTTAATGTAAGTCTAATAAGTCATTCTGCTACATTATTAAATACAAATTGGTTGCTATGAGAACGACTAAGTATATGTTCACAGTAGGAATAGACAGCAAAACTAGATGTTAAGTAATTCAAAATTAGAGACCCCTAAAAGTGCAGATATTTTTGGTATCTGTCAACATGTGTTAGAGTAATTGAAGAACATATAAATAAAATCAGATATCAGTTACCTATGATAGCATGATGTTGCTTTCTAAATATATTTATGTCTAACTTGATACATCCAGTTTGTTATATATAAATTAAGAGGCAAGTAGTCTCTTTTAGTGGAACTAGATTTCATTTATTGTAGAAAGGCCTTTGAATTATTGTGCTTCTTTTTTTTTTTATCTGTTGCCATTTTATGTAGAATATTGTATTTAAATGTGCTATTTCTTGAATTGCTGTCATAATTTGGGTCCTGACATCACCTATCCACACCAGGGTTACTATTAGGAAGTCAATGCTTAACCTGAATGGGTATTTGATAGACCTGAGATAATATTATACCCTATTCTGTTCAGGGTTGAGAAGTGAAAACGATTGGTGGCAGAAAACATTATTCAGGACAGCAGAGAGGACTAGTAATAGCTTTCAAAATAGAACAGAACCTGATCTTCCCACTAGCCATTCAGTGTCCAAAGTTGTGTTCATTCATTTCTAGATTTAATAGCTGTATATATACACACACACTATACAAAGATATATATGTATATATATATGTATACACACATATGTATACATATACATATATATACATATATATACATATATATGTATATATANATACCCACACACTATACATATATATATATGTATATATATGTATACACACATATATATACATATACATATACATACATATATATACGTATATACACATATACATATATATACATATATATGTATATATATCTCACAGATATATATTTAAAACTATTGCTTTGAGTCAGGTCCTGAGAATGTGCATGGTGGTTTGGTATTTCCTTTTAGGAATTTTTACATTTCTTTTTGGAATATTTCCTGCTGCAGTCATGTGTAGTACTGCCTTTTTGTTTGGCTAACAACTCAAAATCATTTAATCCTAACTCTACAAACAGGTGAAAGAAAGAATTTTGCTTTCAGATGTGTTTTTGCTTTGCTTTTCATAGACGAACCCTTATTCCTGGGCAGGAGAATACCTCTTATTTCACTCTCTTGTAATATCCATCTTTTCCTTGACATTAACAATTATTTTTCATTACATTGACTTTAAAGACACTTTCAATTATGTTTCAACATTATGTTACATAACAACTCTAAACACTTCAGAAAGAATACAGTGACATCTCATTTTTAGAATTTATATTTCTCTAAGCTGATTAGAAGCCAAAGTTTTATATAACCAACATTTAATTGAACATATAAGTAACAGTAATATATATACATATGTCTTTTGTCAGGACTCGAATTTCCTGCAATGCAGCTTTTAAAAGATGAGGTGGTGATACAGGGAAATGTCAATACTATAGTTTCTAGAATAAAATAAAAGGCCATTAGCAGCATTTATTTTGCCATTATTCCCATTTTTTCATGGAAAGAGGGAGGGGGGACAGAAAGATGGTTCTCCTCCTGGTACTTTACTGAGCTCGTGCTGTGTGACAGTGTGCAAGCACTATGTGCTGGCATGTGACTGTACCTGCTAATGTACACCTGTTCACTGAACACTAAATGCATTAGTCTCAAGTTTTAAACTTTGATAATTATATTTATATACAAAGGTTAGAACATCTTACTCTTCATCAATATCTGGATAATGGCCTGGTCAAAGAGAGAAACTGGTGCTGATATAACGTGGTAGATGAGGCTACAGTTAAGTTTATGGTTGTATGACCAGATATTTAACCTGGAAGAATTATATAAGGATACAGACATTTTGAAAATGTGTACAAGCTCTCTTTTTAAAGATGAGTGATGGTGTATTTGTGCTTTTGGGAAATAATATTGTGTTATTATAACCAAAGATTGGAAGCATTTCTATAAATTATTTTAAGGCTCATTGCATACAATATGTGTATTGGTATGAGGTCAAGCTCTAGTGAATATCAGCATTTGAAAAGACATAACTGCCAAGGAAGGAGAAATATTAGTCTGAAAATACAAACCTGTGGCTGAAATTCCTGAAGGAAGAATGCAGATGCACTATTATGAAGACATGAGTTGTAGCAGACAATGGTATGTCTGTCAAAAGAAATTTAGTAAGTGGCTCAGTTTCCATCTGTGTTGCCTGAAGGTGCTTATTAACACAATGCAGGGACCAAATTGGACCTATTCTGTGTTAGGAGTTAATATGGCTCTTTATGGAAATAGCATCAAATAAAGTCTATGACGAGACTTCAAATTGTGTTTGCCTGATTTGTATATATATAATAAAGCAGATCTTCAGACATGCTAAGGAAAAACAAAAAAAACCCCAAACCCATAACAGACCAGCTATTGTCTCTCCTAGTGTGATAAGCAGGTTTGGAGTGGGAAAGGACTTGGCACCTCTAAATTCTGAAATAAGTAAATGATTACTTGAGGTATTCTACTAAAGAAAGAGAAAATTTCTGTTCTTTTTAGAGACAAACAAATATATACCTCTGGTCACGACTGAAGATAATTTCATGAGTTCTGGGTTTCTTTATCTTAGCTTAGATATAGGGTACTATTTTGCTTTGCTTAATGTTCCACAGGAAGGTGAAATCTCTCAGCTGTTCCTGTCTGTCCATAGTGCTACACAATCCAGATAGCCTTACGATAAGGTGGCATCAAACTGGCACAGCCCCTGGAACGATATCTGAAAGGATGTCTTTAGACAGTAAAGCCTTGTTTTAGTATTAAACTTGTTTGAGGTTCTTTTAGATTCGTCAGTAATAGCACACCTAAGGTCTTCCAGCCATATCCCCCATCAGTGCTACAGTCAGTAATATATTTAGTCATCTATCCCTTCTTAATATTGATCAAAATTATTAAAGAGTAAAATTATTGATTACAATTATTTAAGAGTAATTGAAAG
Source organism: Oreocharis arfaki (assembly GCA_013398015.1). Lineage (NCBI taxonomy): Eukaryota > Metazoa > Chordata > Aves > Passeriformes > Paramythiidae > Oreocharis > Oreocharis arfaki. The sequence continues at coordinate 409,668 of VZRR01013082.1, forward strand.
CTGCACTTCTTGACTACTAGTATTTGAGACTTTCTGTTACTTTAAATACCTACAGACTTTTTAAAATATTTGAGTCTTGCTCAAAAAGTAAAACCAAATATTTCAATGCTCTGATTAATGAGAGTGTTGCAGATACGTAGGAAACCTGGTTGTTAGGAACAGCAGCTGAAGTTCTTGATTGGTATGATTCAATGTATAAACTTCTTTTAAATCAGACTGTGAAATCTCTTACACGCTAAACTAACTTTAGACATCTCTACTAAAATAAAAACAGTCAAACCAAATCAACCTATTAACTCTACTGTCAAACCCAAAAATTTAAATAATTTTACTAAAAAAGTAGCAGCAGAACTGGTAAGGAGGAATGCCTTAGAGTGTGTGTTTTTGTATGCATATAGATATTTAACCTGAAATAATATGAAAGCAATATTCTTCCTCTGAAATCACCATTCAGTGCATCTAGGGAGCTTCATAAAATTTCCATAGAATCAGGTGTTCTAAAACAAATCCTTTTCTTCTATCCTCCCAGTGCTTTAGGTTTTATTACATTTTAGGTCTAGTATTACAGTAGAACATCTTCCGTCATTGCCTATGCCACATTTAATAAGAGTTTCCCAATAAAGTGAAATGTTATTTTTTCTTGACAAATTTTTGATGTACTTAGATAAAGACAAATTTGTTGTGTTTGCCTGCAAAACCAAGTTTCATAGTGCCTTTTGATTAAATAAGTTTATCATCCTAGAATAGGTTTTGTTGGTCTGGCTTCTCTTCTGCCCTGTATGATGCAGATATATGTCCCACTGCTACAAGGTTCAGAAAATCTACACGGAAAAAAAAAAGGTTTTATTTGTACTTTCCTGACCTCCTCATGATATTTATTTTTTTGAGTTTGTCACATTTTGAAACTTTAAGTTGGCCAGAATTTTCCTTTGTTTTCTAAATGTGACGTGAAGGTGTCTGCAAATGCCGTGTGAGGTAGGTAGGGAAAAGACACAGTGATTACTGTAACAAAAGTTTGATTTAGGGTAGCAAGGATCAAATTTACTGGGGGAAGAGTATGAGTAAGGAAAAATGTATCTAAATTATATCTATAGTACCTGTCAGAGGCAGTCATGTCTCAAAACTTGCTCATAACTGGGATCTATTAGAACAATAATTCTGCAAGAGGAAGGCAGTGCTAAACACCGGCCCAGAGGACAATGCTGTGGTGTACCTATATGAAGTTATAGATGGCAGCTTAGTAAAGCTACCTCCCTGTCAGGTTCCTAAAACTTTGGTTTCTGTAAATGGCCAGGTCTAATTGCATTTAATATTAAAATACTGCACCTTCACTGGACTTGAAACTGTCTAGGGACCAGAAAAATGCGGACAAAAATAAAAGCTTGGCTGCTTGCTTACTTTCTCCATTGTGCTTTTCTCTTTCCTATGTCCCAATATAGTGTGCAATGTCTTACCTAAGTTATGGCCATTGACTTCCATCTGAATTCGTGCCGATGGACCATCCTGACAACCCTGAAATCTTTGAATTTAAAAAATTGCAGATGATGATTTTCCATAATATGTGTTGTATTTGACAGAATAACTCTAGCTGTTTCTTAACTCAAAGTGTTATGCAAAGTTTGAGACTTTCATCTTGATGTATCAAAGAATTGATCTCAGTCTTAGAATCTCTTGGTAGTTTTGGAGCAAATGGATGTCATTTGCTTTAGACTGGATGTTAAATGCTTGTGTCTTCATGCCCTGGAAGGAACAGTTGCAGCAAACAGAAAGAAGTTATGACTGAAAATAGCAATGGCAATTGGTAAATATTCACTTTACTAAATGTCCAAAAATCCATAGCAGAGTTGAGTCACACTGATTAGAAAGTGACTCTGCGGTGATGCAAATGCTATTATGAGTAATAAGTGTTTGTAAAAACTAGATGAAAGAAGACTTTACTAATGTAAATCAAAAACTGGAAATTGCACAGAACTGATAAGGGGAGGACAGAAGGTGACATTTATAGTCAGCAGAAATAAGAAAAATAAGAGGATTAAATATATGAAGAACAAAATAAATCCTGAAAATTTTATCAGTATGTTTCTGGATGGCAGTAGTGGAATGGATCATGTGAATGCAGGAATGGCAGAGATGTTCAATAAATATTGAACATTGAAATACATTAAATAAGTATTTGGTGAAGAGGGGGAAGGAACTTGATGATATGATATGCTTTGCTTTCCTGCAGTAATTAAGGAGATTAAGTAACAGCTACTAAACTAGAAATCCTTAAATCAGCAGGTCCCAATAACTTCCTTATTACAACCTGGCAGAGCTGCTCTCTCTGGCAGTTTGACAATCAAGCGTTTTTTTCTAGTCATTTGATACTTTTTCATCTTTTCATGCACTATTGCAGATACTGAGCAAGCTCTCAGCAGCTCTCTAGACATTGTACATAACCCGTTTAAATCTCCTGTTAGTGGTATAACATCATTCCTTCATATGTTGTTTAGCACATCTCATACTGAGCTGTGAAATTCACCTTCCTCCTCATCCATCACATTTTCTTTGAGCCACAAAATTGCATGACAGTAGTCTTTGCATCTGGTGTAGAAAAATGTGCAAATGTATTTACTTTTTCTATTCACCATGTTTAATTGTGCTACGGTTTTTGCTGAGACCTTTCCTAAGAATAATGATATCTGCCTTCATCTGAAAGAGAGATAAAGTAATTGTCCTGTCCATTTGGCTTTATGACCTTCCAATGCTCCCAGTAAGCTGAGAGCTTGTAGTAATTGTGCTGACCCTATTCATGCTCCAAGGTATAAGGCACGATCTGTTGGTAAGAGAACAGAGTTTTGTGCATCAGTATCATTGCTGCTATGGTTTTTATCCTTCATGCTCTCTACACACAATGTGAGCATTGTTATTTTTTTCTCCCTAGCATGCAGTGTGCTATGATGATATTAAGACGTCTAGAATAATATTTGAAATTACTATACTGCCTGTTTGGGACTCTTCCTGGCAAGTATCAACCACTGAAAACCTCTTTAGATAAGATTTCTTCAAAATCATCTGTTAAACCAAGCACAGCATATCATATTGACCTGTCAAAATCAGAAGGAAGAATGCTTGGTTGCTGGATCCTGGAAAATGTTACAAAACCTTAAAGAAATGACATTTGGTGTTCACCAATATTAGAAACTATTCTTAGCACAAGTCTGTATTGGGTATTGTAAATAGCTGGCAAGGAAGTTTTTATGAAGTTTATGGACACAAGTGAGTAGAAGTGGAAATAAAAATCAAAATAATACCTCAAACCAAATATGGCGAAGATCAGAAGCTCTAAGGAGATCATAGCAAAATGATTTGTGTAGGTCTTGTGCAATTGTATTTCTGCATGTTGGATTCACTGAAAACTGGATGCAGCTGCTTCTGCTTTTGGTCTTAGAAATATTTCACACGGAAAATGTTTTGCTTCCTTATTTATTTCTCCATCTCTCTAGCCCTCCCTCCCTTATCCCCTGCTGTCCCATTCTCTTAATCGTTAATTCCTCCAAAAGGAAGTTTTAGTCTTATTTTTACCAGACCTCTGACTGCTTGCTACTGTTTAAATATCCATGAAACTTCTATATGATCTCTCTCCTGCTGGAGTGATAAATCAGAATCAGATGATGGCTTCTGTATTACTAGAGCCCAAACTCTAGACTTACTTTTAGACACTGAGAGGCATAGTGCTTTTTTGGGCCAGGATGAAAAACATTAAATCATAGTCACATATATGGGATTAATTTCTACTACACATTACTGACTGCTGCTGAGTTTAGATACCATGGTGCTTGGTTTAAAAGAGGGGAAGAAGGTAAATTATCCACAAGGTCTATCTTACATCACTTTAGACAACCCTTACTTACTGTGCTTCTCTAGCATTCAATGTCTTGAAAGGTATGCAATTTTTTGATAGCATTTAATCACTGGCTTCTTCTCTCACCCATTCATTTACTCTGGTTTATGGCTGTCACCAAGGGGAAGATGATACTGTGACAGAATTAATAAAGAGAAAAATCAATAACAAATTATAAAGGTGGAAAACAGAAGTACCAGAGCTAGAACTTGGATAAACTCATTTGGGAAATAATGTAGAGGGTAGGTAAGGTAGATACATACTAAAACAATGTATTTCCATAATTTAAAAAAAATCATCTTTTTAAAAAGTAGTATTTTAATTCAAAGAGAAATTGACTCTGGTCAGTGTTTGAGTGGCAGTCGGACTAGAGGATATTTACAGTTAGTCTTACCTGTGAAGATACTTCAAGATCTCTATTTCCTTTATTTATTTATATTACTTACTACACTGTTTACATGAGCAGTTTCCTCCTGCTTGCAAAAAGCACAAGTGTCTTTCTTGTTTTCTGCATCCCACAGGAACCTAATCAGGCTCAACAAGTCCAAGTGCAGGATGCTGCACCTGGGTCAGGGCAATCCCAGGCACAAGCAAAGGCTGGGAGAAGAACTTGATGAGAGCAGCCCTGAGGAGAAGGACTTGGGGTTCTGGTGAATGAAAAGCTGGACATGACCTGGCAATCCATGCTCACAGCCCACAACACTGCCTCTGTGCTGGGCTGCTTCTAAAGAAGCATGGCTGGTGGGTTGAGGGAAGTGATCCTGCCTTTTACTGTGTTCTCACAAGTTCTGGATCCAGCTCTGGGATCCTCAGAACAGGAAAAACATGTAGCTCTTGGAATGGGTCCAGAGGAGGGCTGTGAATATGTGCCCTCAAAGGAGATCAGGCTGACAAAGCTGGGGTTGTTTAACCTGGGGAAGAGAAGGCTGAAGGACTTTAGAGCTGCCTTCCAGTACCTACCAGGGGTTTACAGAAAAGAGGGAGAACAACTTTTTATGTGGGCATGTAATGATAGAACTAGGGGGAATGGCTTTAAACTAAAAGAGGAGGCATTTAGTGGAGATAGCAGGAGGAAATTTTTCGATGTGAGGGTAGTGAGGCACCACTACAGGTTACCCAGAGGAGTGGTGGATGCCCCATGTGGATGGAAATGTTCAAGGCCAGGTGGGATGGGACTTAGAGCAACCTGATCTAGGCATCTCTGCTCATGGCAGGTGAATTAGAACTAGATGATATTTAAGGTCCCTTCCAATCCAAGCCTTTCTCTGATTCTACGATCCCCTAATTTTTAAAAATTATTTTCATTTGCCTCACCTAAAAATTAGTGTGTAAGTATTGCCTCCAAATGATGTATGCATTTTCCTTTATGCTGGCTACTTGTGGATAATGGAACTTCAGTCAGACATATTCAAATAAAGATAATGTTTTGTTTTGTGTCTAATGAAATGCCTGTTTGATTCATCTTTGTGTAGAATATTTTCCCTCTCCCTATCATGTCTTTTTCTTTCAGTCACATGAAAATGTTTCTCAAAATAGCCCTTACTGTCTCCTGGAAACTAGGCTCGCCTTCTTGGTGGTAGCAGATGAAGAGATTTCGTCCCTTTTTAAATAGTATCACTATTAAAGAGATCAGGAATTCTGCAAGTGTTTGGCAGTGGAATGAGAAAATACAAGGGTAAATATATCCAGTGTTTGTTAATGCAAAACCTCTCCAGTATTTATTCACCTAGTGAATCCTTCTTACTTTATAGAATGAATAGAGAAAGATTTTTGGCTTTTGTTTGCACTGCAGATCTCTTGTGCAAATGAGATCTGTCATGCACTCTGTATTAGTTCTGTGTTCATGATACCCACTCTTGCAGAAAGCCTATTAGCAGGAAAGGCAAAAAAAAGGATCACTAGAATATCAACCATGCTTTAAATTGAAAGTGTGGAGTGAGGTGCACAAGAACGAAGTTTTATCCATGTTGTAAACTTTATTTTAAATATCTGGTGTCTTCCAAGGATAATACAGAACCCATTCTTGTCATTAAATTCTAGGGATGGTGTTAAAGGGAACTAAAACATCGTAGTCCACTTGATGTGAAGCAGTATCACAGCTGCTTGAAAGATGCATTCAGTAGCATAATTTAGATTTAGACCGCTCTAGGTAAGAATATTTTACATTTCTGCATTGGTGAGGTCTTGAAAAGAATTTGGTTTCTTTTATCAGGCATATTATCTGGTACTTTTTAGTATAAGTGTGTTAAGTGTAGCTGACACTTACTGCATGTTTGATCTCATATTTTTTGCTGGTTTAGAGTGAAGGAATGGCCTACAGGTCTTATTGCCATCAGTGGTGCTAGGGATGGGTTTCAAAGCCCTGTCAGTTTTGAGATTTCCCCATATCATGCTTTGTAGACATGGATATTTTAACATAACCTGTAATGTGTTGTTTTCCAACCAGAAGGGGGTGAAGTCATGAACAAACAGTGACCTGTCTTTTTCTATGAGTATGAGATTGAAGTGGTGAAAACTACTGCTACCAGACTTTAGAGCCCAAGAACTTACTGTTAGCAGGGATTTAAAGTGACTAACTATAGACGAATGGTTTTAACCAAAGGAAATTGAGCTGTGAGTGCCCTCTCAAAGGCTTTCTTCTACTCACTAAGGTTGTCTCTGTCTTTCTTGGTTTCATCTATTAATTTATTAAATCATTAATTCATTCCATTGAGGCACTGGTAGGTGTGTGGGTTGTTGAACCTGTGTTGGTGAATATACGGAGCTGTGCTTCATCACTTGCACTTGAACCTTCAATGTCTAACAGATTCACTCTGTTTAACTTAAATTGCCTGGTCAGAGAGTGAGTTCAAGGTTAGTGTGCTCCCTCATCCATCTTTTCATGTCCATATTGCTCTTAATAGCCTGCCTATAATTTATCTGCTGCCATCCACAGTGAACTTGGAACACCTACACATCCTTTTTGTTCTTGCAGTGGATTACATTGAGCCATTTGTAGTAAGGACTCATGCAATAAGGGATGATGCTGTAGGGCAGATAGACTGCAAATAAACAACTGCACACCTGGGCACACACTACTCTTTCTTCTAGGGTCGTCTCAAGATGGTGCTTGAATGCAAGGTCACATCTGTAAACTGTGCATATGAACCAAATTTTACTTTGGTTGCAAAGGCAAAAACTGATCTTGATCTATTTTGAGAGGGACTGTAACCCAAAGAACCCCTCCATTCAGACAGCTGTTAGAGAGGTGATTAGAGTATGAAGACATACTATAAGACACAGAGGTACTAACTCTGGAAGATTAAATGTGCTTCATGGACTTTCTGTCAGGCTGTATGGGTGTGTCATCAGATCCACATCTATAGGTAGGACTCCTGTGCAATATGGCCAATTCTTTCAGCTGGATCTGGGCTTTGTAACATAGAAATGAGGATGTTGCTCCCCCCTTTCCCCATTTTTCTCTGCTGTACTCTCACTGCTGTGTTGCCTGCAGTATGACCTGCTTCTCAAGAAAGAATCTGATTGCGACACCAGTTGATTCAGGTTATTAGAGGGTTACAGCTTTGGAGGAGGAATATGTCTGGAACAGCATTTAAAAGTACTGTCTAAGTGTACACTTGCAATTTTTTGCCATTTTTATAGCTTTGGCTGCTCATGTGCACACAGACAACCATAAAGATTGATGCTATTAGATTAACCTGGTATGATTATTTACTCCTTTTTTTCTTTCTTTTTTTTAAGAAATAATTATATGCGAAGAAAGAAAATGTATGGAAAATTGGTTAAAAAAATAAGTAAGTTGTCTTTTTGAATAACCTGAATAGGGGGTGCTATATTATTATTGTAGTTCAGCATTTTTATCCTCCAGGACACACGAGAAAATGTATCTCTTATGGAGAACGAACACTCAATATACTTGGTAAGTATTTTTCTGAAGTGAATAATCTGAGCTTTATTTGAGTAAAGCTTATACAAACCCTATGTGAATAGAGCCCAACATACACATATTAAGTTTGTCCCTACAGAGTGTAAATGAGTTGGGGACAATTTTATGGTATTAAGATTTCAACTTCTGAAAAGTCTGTGCTGAAGCAGGCTTCTGGCAGGACCTGTGGACCCATGGAGAGAGAAGCCGATACTGGAACAGGTTTGCTGGCAAGACTTGTGACCTCATGGAGGACCCACATCGGAGCCCCTGTTCCTCAAGGACTGCATCCTGTGGAAAGGACACATGCTGGGGCATTTCCTGGAGTGTGGCCCGTGGGAAGGAGTCACACCGGAGAAGTTCATGGAGGACTGTCGCCTGTGGGAGGGGCCCGTGCTTGGCAGGGGAGGGACTCCTCCCCTGATGAAGAAGCAGTGGCAGAGAGAATGTGTGAGGAACTGACTGTAAGTCCCATTTCCTGTCCCCTTGCTGCTTGGGGGGAGGAGGTAGAGAATCGAGAAGAAAGCCTGGGAAGATGAGAAGAAGAGGGAAAAGGTGCTTTAAGATTTGAGGTTTATTTGTCATTATCTTACCCTGATTGGATTGGTAATAAATTATACTAATTTCCCCAAGTTGAGTTTGTTTTGCCTGTGCCAGTAATTGGTGAGTGATCTCTCACTGACACATACATGGGTCCCTATCTTGACCCATGAGTCATTTGTTTTATTTTCTCTCCCCTGACCAGTGAGGAAGAGAGAGGTACAAAGGCTTTGGTGTGTATCTGTTGTCCAGCCAGGGTCGCTCTGTGAGCCGATTTCTGTGTTAGGGTGTATTCTCATCATTTGGTAATGTCAAATGACAAAGAGGAACTGGAGAGTCAGAGAGTGCTGCAGACCTGATGTCTCCACAATGTGTCTCAGTGGTTTTGTGTTGGATATTCCTGTCTGGGTGCAGTGCAGTGAAACACCTTTAGCAGTTGGAGCGCATGAGGTATGCTGCAGAAAACTGTTTTTTGGGTTTACTTTCATCTCAAACAAGCGTATGTAGTTTGAATGTCAAGCCCACTTCATGACGTAAACAAAGGCACTAAATATAGGGGGTTAATTTCAAAAAGATAACTATGGATTTGAACCAAAAAGCTGATGCTTGTACACCCTAGGACTGCCTAATCTACATTCCAGAAGGAATTCTCTAAAGCATTACTTTTTTTCCTAACAAATTTAGCAGCTGAAGCATGTTAACTTAAATTCTCAAATTAATGCAAAATAGCCCTAAGTAAAGAGAAATACTGAGTCCGAACAGTTTTGAGAAGTTATAAACAACTGCAAAAAAGGGCTTAAAATTGAGACAATTAGACATACCTCTCTGTTTTGCTAACAGTGCCCACATATCATGATATCTGCTTTAATGCTAAAAATACTTGTGGGTTTCTGGTACAGTAGTTAGGTTGCTTTATCTGTTAAGCTCCTATTAAATGTGAGGAATTTTGGAAAATCCTGATTTAGATTGTAAAGCCTGTGAATGCCTATTTCTCCTAACCTGAAGCAATGGTCACCGCTACTCAAGAGCAGGTTGTCTGGCAGACAATTTCTTGCTGTGCTGTTGTGCATGGAACCCCTCTTTGTTGGGAACACTTTCAGCTCTGCCCAGAGTGACACACTAAGAATGGCTAATTCTTGACAATTATGATTTTAGTGTATTTTCTATTGCCACAAAGAAATTTGTCAGAAAGCTGTTGTTTGGATGCCTGGCTCTTTATCTGAAGCCCTAAGAGCATGTTTCCTCTCCCATTATTACATCAAGTGTTTATATGTTTATTAGAAAATACATGGTACGTCACTTCATTGTTACGCTACGTATTTGTTAGAGAAACAAAATTTGGCCTTTAATGAAAATCCTTTTGTGGATGTAAATAGAATTAATAATTTTTAATTGTTTAAAGGAAATTAATATTTTAACTCTGACCTTCCTGGTCCCTACACCTAATTTGCCACTTACTCTGAAACTTTCACTCAGGTCGAAACAGGCAGGTTCTGATTTACTTCTGACAGGGATCTGGCCCACTTCCTGTATTTTTAATCTTTGTTTGCAACAAACCAGTGATACTCCTCAGGAGTGCCAAGCCGATCCCAGCAGCTTGCTTTATGCTTTCTCAGACTACTTACTTATGTAGCTTTCTTCAGACCTGAAGTCTACTGCAGTGGAGAACAAAAGACAGATGCTGCTGTATTTTACTCAACCACAAATTCTTCCCTGCCACATTGTTCCCCTGCTTCTCTGTGCTCTGCTGTTCAAACCAGGCATTTTCAGTATCACAATGCACAATGGAAGGTAAATGTCTAACTTGATTTTGTAAGAGAAAGAGATTTTCATCTTGTACTTCGACCTAGGCAAACTGCAGTGTTCAGAAACTAGCAAACAGGAGAATCCTGTGTAGTGGAGTTTTTTGAAAAGATGTCATCCACAGCGTGGCATCACTCTGTGCCTCTTACATATGGAAGTGGTAGTTCTAATTTCCTTTAAGAGCATGGTGGCTTCCCCTACCGAAATGCACCAGCACTAATGCCTTGCTGTAGATCCTAGATGATGCCTCCAACCCTGGAGAGTATAAGCAATTTTTTTTTTGGTCAATTTATTTTATGATTTATGTTTGCAGGCGTGTTACCAAAGCCAGAGATACCTGGAACTACTGGGCTGTAGTTATATGGTTGTATTTATCTGCTAGCTAGTAGTAACTATAGGTCCTAAGAAAATACCTCATCATGTTACAGAAAGTATAGTCCAGACCCCAGCCTGGGCAGTTTCCCATATGAGTCATATGAAAGATATATGTTTCAGAAACAGAAAGCACCTTATAGGGAACAGGTCTCAGTAAGACTAGTAAAGGAGCTGGATCGTCTTTTTCATATTAATTTGCAAGATCAAATTATCATTTTTTTTAGTGCTTTCTGACTGCTGCCCTTGTGGTGTCATTTTCTTTTCCCCTTCAGGATGACGACTAGACATATTGCCACTTTTGCCGTGAAAATGAGGTATATATGAGTGATCTTAAAATATAACTTGAATCTAGTAAATTATACTTTTGAAAATACTTCTGGTTTGTGGTTAATAAAAAAAATTACTATAGTTACTCTGAGGCTGGACTAAGAACCTATTCATATGAAGTTTGAAAGATTCCTTCTGGAACCCCCCACTCAGCTGATACTGGGGACAGCTAAATTTCCCTCAATACAAAATTTTCCTACATGCCTAATCCTATGCTGCTGAACATACTCAGAGTTGTTGGCTCCTGGATCCTACTGAACTCTGACTGGGATTTAGAGAACAGATATTCTGCCTACATTTTCTGGAGTGCTTGAGTTCTCCATGTACTCTATAATAAATACTGGTATCAGCCCTAAAATTCTCACTTTTGTAAGTTAATGCATGAATACTTAAACATTTCTGATGCCTTTTTCATTTTTTAGACAGTGATTGAACACACTAAAATGCTCCATCAAAAAAGGGAAATTATGAGTGTTTGCCTGTAATTATGCTTCTAAATTCTCAAGGGAACAAAAAAACCCCTAAGAAAATGGTTATTCGTTAGTAAGAAAGTTATTAAAAACCTATTTTAATTAGTTTTCCTTCAGAATTTCTTGCTGTGTTGTCTTGTGTGTTTCATCAGCTTTTCATAAGTTAGAGCCAACTCTCACTCCATGCAAGTATTAAAGAAGTTTTAGTGGTCTGGATAATTTTCAGAAGAAAATTAATTAAAGAAACCATTTTCCTAGTGGCTATCAATCTCATGGCTCTCCAAGCCCAAGCTAGACTTTCTTTCTCCCTTCCAGCATACTAATGTGCTACCAATTTACAGGAGAGTAATTGCATTTTCATGCCCATGGCTTTTCATGCATTTCATTTTAGAAAGCTGAATGGCTATTTTTATTGACAAGGCAACAAGTTAGAGACATCTCAAAAAATCCCCCTGTTGACCTTTTATCTTTGAACTAAAGAGCCACTAGAAGTGTATTTTCTAACAATTTCAGTGCAGTGACATTGCTAGGCCTTTGAGTTTAATGGCCCTGGGTTTTAATTAAATGTCAAACAAATACCATCGAATTCTCACAAAAAAGTGTACTATTTGCAGAAAACCCTGGCATGTCGCCACTTTACCTTGCTTGCTTTTCTCTCTGCCTACTGCTGTGTGATGATGTGCCACAGAGTAATTCTACCCTCTTGGGTATCATAACGTGAGTTAGAAGATGTTTAGCTTTGTATTATTTAGTTAAAACTGATTTTTTTTTCTTTGTGGTATCAAGCATCATAAATCTTTGCTGTTGTGTGATCGATCTCCTTTCAGGGAGATTTTAAATACAGTTTCCACACTGAATAACATAGAGAGTCTCCTAAATAAAAGAATAGAAGTGACTCTTATCTTACCATGCTTTGAGCACTGTGTAAGATTGTTGCCACCACCTGACTGTTTAGATCTTCGCTCTTTCTTTGTGTTGACTTAGGTGATGATTTTTTTTTTCTCATTTGGAATAGTACTGTGTTGCTTTTGGCATCCTGGGGATGCCATCCTTTACTTGTCAGGCTCAATGGGGTTGCATTAGAATCATGACCAAGTGGAAACCATATAAGCTTAGTAGAGCTTAAAAATTGCTTAGGGTTGGTTATGTCTCACTTGATCAATTACGTCAATTTCTGAAGGCCAGCTAATGGATATATTTGATTCCTGTATTTCACTGCTTGGCTAATCTGTACAAAATGAGATGCAGAGAAGGCAATTTTTGGCAGAAATTATTGAAAGCATGCTTCAGTTTTCAGTTGCTTTGGTATAGTGATATTAATTTTAGTGCATTTACTTCCAAATCATGCCAGTTTAATTAAGATTTATTTAATATTCTAATGGCATCTGAATTTCAAGTATCCCATCTCAATTGTACGTCTCTAAGCACGTTAAAACAGATGAGTTCCACATTCCCTAAATATAAATTTAATATTCTAGCTTTCCAGGGCTTTTGCAATTAGAGGGTTACCTGGGATCCTCCTCTTCTCTCACAGATAAAGGGTACCATTTCCACCTATATCAACTCTGGAAATATTCCCTGTACTTAATTCTCTGAGTAGGCAATGACAATGTTGAAGACTAAAAGACTGGTTGCGGCAAGTAGGTAAATAAATTAAGTCCTAAATAATAAATAGTTCAAAGGGAGAAAAAGGATGTTTATGGGCAATGGGGAAAATTACAGAGTTGTACCTTCAGGGACTAGCAAAGACAGTAATCACTTTAGTTTTTTGGGTTGAGTTTCTATGTCCTTAGGAACCTCTTACAGTGCTGTGAGAAGGATCTCTGAGCTTCTTTAGTTCCACCAATCTAGTTCAGCCACATTTCTTGAAGGGATAGGGATCTTATTGCCGTGAATTTCCAAACTTCTTGTATCAGCAGATGGCTGGACAGCGGAGGAAGGCCATACTCATACACTTATATTGGAGCCTTTGCTATTTTCTCTTCTTTTCTTAGAGATGCTGCTCCTTTCACATCCACACAGTAGAGGCTGTGCAGTCTGGTTGTCTGGTCCACTTTCCTGTTCACCCAAAGTGTTTCATGCAGTAATTCCCTTGACTTTAATTGGTTTGCTTTTTTTCAACTCTCTTTTTTGTCTGGAAGTGTTCTCAGAAGAGGGTTGGAGGTTTTGTCTTGTTTCTTTTTGTGATGTCCACAGAGACCATATTTGGGAGAACTCACAAACGAAGATCATAACTTTGTTTCTACGAATGGGGAAGAGGAGTCCCAGTGAAAGGAAGCCCAAGATACAGATGCATTCTATAGAAATATTCCCCCAAGGCCACTTTTGGTAACAACCATTTTCTGAAAGGAGTGTTGTACAGGACGAGAAGATCATAGCTCCAGGCTTCATCTTTCAGCCTGTACGTGCAACCAGGTGGCTCTGCAGTGCAAGATCTGTTCTACAGCCTAGGAAGGGAAGTATCTTCTCCTCTTGTTTTAATTTCTGTGAACATGGTGTATCTCATGACTGAAAAGCTATATCTGAGCTAGCTTTAAACAACCACAACCTAATTAACTTTGCAAAGAAGGGCGGATAAGCTGAATGAATGTGTACATTATGTGCTTTGCTGTGGGCCACAAAAAAAGCATCCCTTAATGTCAAATCATTATTGAAAAAACCATCACCCTACTAAAACATTCCTCTGTCAGGTTTGAAGTACTGTTTCATTATTTTGCGAACTTTGAAGGGGAAAATGACCGAAAAAGTAATTGTGTCAAAGGCCCAGAGGAGAATTGGAACAAGTGTTATGCAGTTGCTCTACTTCAGAGCACATGAGTCCTGGGGAGTGGGCCATGAGCCAGCTCACTCCAGTTGGCCTACAGCCAGCCCTCTGCTGCTGCTGCCACTATGCAAACAGTGTGAGCAGACATGGACTGCTTCTCCCCTGCAGAGAGATTATACTGATTATTCATACTGATTATGTATGAATTTACTAACTTTGCTTTGGAAAGTATTGACTACCATATTTATAAATATGAGTGTGTGTATAGGCATATAAAGGATTTAGAGAGATTCTTAGGTGACTGTGCAGAGCACTTTCCCCAGTGGCTACTCTTTCCTATAATAGGTGGAACAAGCTTAAAAGATAACTCACATTTTCAACAAGCTTCTCAAAGACTTGGCATATTCTTGATTCCCATTATAATTCACTTACTGCAGAAAGGCTGAATTGGATAACTCATAACAAAACATATTGACATTTCAAGCCTTTTTCACTCATGTTATTTGCAGTTTCTTGCTTTGCTGAGTTTTATTGAAACTCTTATTTTGCTCTTTTGTTGAGCATCTGAAAATTACTGGACTGAAAAATACACTATCTATGCTGTCTGTAATTAGCTCGTAAATTATTCCAATTCCCAATTAAATGTTTTTTACATGTGTGAAATAAATTTATTAAAAATTTAATAGAAGCTTTGTAAGTACATTCCCCTTTGAAAAATCAGGAAGGGAATTATGGCATAAAAGCTTTGAAATATAATTTTCCTTTTAAAATGAAGCCTAAACCTTATATAGAGAGTAACTACTGCCTGTTCATTGGACTCGGTTTTCTGCAGCTAGTACAATTAAAAGTCAGAAATGTTAGAAAATAAATATGTAATGGAGGACTGGAAAGAATGGCTTATTTGGTGAATTGGAAATATGTGTGCTACTGTTTTTTGTTACATTCTGCTTCAATTTAGCTCAGTCTGAGTCAATACAGTATTGAACATTGCTCCCATTTCAGGGTCAGGGTTCAGGTTGGTCTCAATTTGGTATCTTTGTGTTTAAAAAATCACCACTGCATTTTGCACTATTGTTAATAATGTTGGTAGAAAAG
Organism: Oreocharis arfaki; assembly: GCA_013398015.1. Classification (NCBI taxonomy): domain Eukaryota; kingdom Metazoa; phylum Chordata; class Aves; order Passeriformes; family Paramythiidae; genus Oreocharis; species Oreocharis arfaki. The sequence continues at coordinate 424,850 of VZRR01013082.1, forward strand.
TAGAAGGATAAAAAGTCTGTAAATAGTCCCGTAAGCCTGATATTTCTTCTGATTTAGAACCTGACAATGGCTCTGAAATGTTGTCACTGTCAGTAGTAAGTATGGGGGATTAATAGGAGCTTTATCTCTTGGAAAACCAACATTAATTAACTGTGAGAGTAATGCTAGTATGGTGATAAATTTTTTGACTAAATAGAAGGAACCAAATAATTTTGTGTAACATTCCTGAGATTAGCCTTGACACAAATCAAAATAATACATTGTATTAAAAAAAAATAAACCCCCAAACTTCTGATGTAGCTGAAGGCTAAATAACTTTTCATTAATTTAAGGACACTTGCTATAGAAACAAAATTTCAAACAAATTGTGTGCCTGAAATCGTAAGCAATTTTTTATAGGACCCATGTTTTTCCTTTCATGTCCATGTTTACTCTTTACTGTCCCAAGATGTTATCTGCAAAAATCACAGTGAATAGAGATAAAAGATAAGCAAGTTTTCAGAAAGACTTATAGCATTTTTATAGTGTCAGTAATCATAAATTGCCCTGAAGTGAACAGCTAACACTTGCCCAGACTGATGTTAATACAAACATGGAGACTGTGCTACTATAAATGTCTACTTTGAAAATGATATTGGAAAGCCATCAGATGTGAGAAAGGATCCTGTTAACTAATGGTACTTGGGCTGTGGTGAAGTGTTGGGTTTGACTGGGAGGCGATTCTCAGTGATGCGAGTGCTGAGCTGGGTGCAAGATCAGTGACTTCCTAAGGGCGTGATCCTGAAGCAGAGTCCTGGGTCCTGAGGGCTGAGCAGAGTTTGGATCTTGACTTAAAACACCAGGGCTGAAGTTCCTCTCTAGCAATAATTTGTTATTGGTGTCAGAGTAACACCTGGAACACTGTAAACTTAATATTAGGCCCAGTCCAGCTTGCCAGTGTACATGTAGGAAAACAAATGGATGCCTGCCCATGAAAGGTTTAAAAAAGTCCTTTGCACCTGGAATTGCAAATGAAAGGTAACATATGCAGAGGAATATTGCATTTGCATTTGAGTGGTAGTTCACTGAAGCTGTAAGTGAAAGACTGCCATCGAACAAATCATTTTAAGTCTTGCCTTTGGCTTTACAGGGCCTGTGACTTTACTGCAGACTATTTTCAGAGTTATGATGCTAAATATAATTTTTTTACCTTGAGAATGCTTTTGGAGTTTTTCTTTCTTTTTTCATAGAGGGTTACATTTGGGGGATTGTTTAACTGATGAAAAATGTTGGGAATAAAAAGAAGTTGCAAGAAGTTGTAAATATTTCATGACTTAGCAGCAGCAGGTATTCCACACTGCTTTCTGCAAGCTAGTCTCTAAAAAGTTATAACTGCCCAAGTAATATCTCTCTTTAAGGGTGTTTTCTTCTTTGTGTTGAATATTAATTTGGCCTTATGTAACTGTCACAAAGGACTTAATACTCTGTGAATTTGTATTTTTCAACATCTGAAAAACTTTCAGGACATTTTTTTTGTTGCCTGCCACTATATTTTGTAATCCCTTTATTTAACAATAGAAAGATAAAGTCCCCAAATGACAATAAGCAGCAAGTCACTTGCAGAACTGTATGAATTGAAATTTGATTTGAATGTTAACCATTGAGCAGGGCTTTTAAATCACCTATGTATTTTATCCCTGGTAACCATTTTAACTTCCACACCGGAATTGTATAATTTCTTATCTGAAATAATCTGCCAGATTTTTACTTATTACCATATTTTATAGATAGGATGGTGTCCTGGTTAAGCTAATAGTTTGGCATAAAGACTGTTGAAGCTCAATCCTAAATTTGCCACATACAGCATGACCTGGGCAGACCATTTAATTTTGATGCCTGTTAGTTTTCTTACTTCTGAATGGTCTCAAAGCACAGGTTTATTCCTGCTGTGTGCATGAACTTCCAGAGCAGAAAGGAATCCTTACCAAAGCTTTAGAGTACAAGGGTGTAAATTCTGCTAATTTGAACTTTGTCACAAGTTCTTATGTACTCTGCACTTGTGTCTAAGAGCCAGACATTGTTTAATTTATAGACACTGGTGCTAAAAGAAAATAATTTCAGTCTAAAAATGTTAGGTCATTAGGAATATTAGGTCAAGGAATAAAAAAAGAGATTGTATCAGTTTTCAGTCTTCCGGTGTTTTCAGAAGCATTTATGATATTCATTTCCCTATTTGAAGAAAAAAAAAAAAAGAAAGTTCTGGAGAAAGGAAATAAGAATGATCAGAGAGGTTAAATGATTTCTGTTTGAGGATTAATTAAATAAACTAGTATGCCTCAGGCTCAGAAAGAAAGTATTGAAGGGATATGAAGGCTTATAAAATCTGGAGCAATTGGGAATGATTGTTCTCTGTCTCTTTCAATACAATCCCCTATTATTAGCCATTAAAACTAGCGGCTGGTAGGGTTGAAAAAAAAAAAGACAAAAAAGCGACACAAAAAGAATAAGCTAGAATGCAGTTTCTGCTACATGGAAAGGTTATTATTTGCCAGCAATGACTGTGAGTTGCTGTAATGTGACATACATCTAAAAGTGATTGGGCAGACTTGAGGAAGAAAAAGCTATTAAGGTCTGCTTAGGCAAAGAATGTCAGCTCTACTTTGAGAAATTCTTGTGCTACGGATTTTTAGAATTGAAAATTATTCTGAAAAATAATCACATAGTGTCTGGTGTGTTGCCTCTGTGCCTATTACTGGTCAACTTCTTCCTTTAGGGATATTTGTCAGCTTTTAAGTTTTTTAAATTATGCTTTCTTTCCATGTTTAATCATGGAAGCAAGGAGCATAAATTGCATCTGTATATGTGGGAGGAAAAAAAAAAAGATTCAAGTACTTCTGCTTTGTTTAATTATTGGCAAGTGAGTATATATATATTTGTATATATTCCAGAATAATCTCAAAAGCTGACCACAGCTATCTGTGACTTACACTTTTCTCACAAGTATTGATCACTTTAGGCATAGAGGTTATTAGGCTTTCTTTCACAGTAGGTGTTAAAACAGCAATACTGATGTTCAGTGTAAACAATATATGTTGATACTCAACAAGAGAAACTTTCACAGTGGATTGGGAACTTACTTTACGGCATATCAGATTTAGAGGGATATCCACTTTGTCATTAGTCAGTCACTGTGGAAATGCTAACAATTATATTAATGCAAGCATATATTATTACTGTGTTAATATATTATTACACGGAAAATGTAAAGTGGCTTTTTGAAACAGTGGTCGTTGAAGGTTCTGTGAACTTTTATCAAATCAAAATAAACAATTTTAACATAAAGAGAGTCCAAACTGCCAAACCCCTGATAGGTTTCACAAATATCTTTTGATCTATGTTGCTATCTTACCAGCAGGGTGAATTGGGGAACAAAAAACCCCATTAAATGATTGGGTTAAAGCAGCCAAAATGCCAGAAAATTAAAAGAAGGAGAATGTTAACTGAGATCAATCAGACTGCAGGTGATGCTCAGTGCAGCTGACAGAGCCTTGTGTTTGGTGGGCAAAATTATTATTGTGGAGTGGCCTTTCTGGGTTTGAGGGTTTGGCTTCCTTTGTCAAGTGCTTCTTCACAAAGGGAAGGACCTTCTGTGCTAGGAAGTGCAATTTATCAGCATCACAATAATGATGGCTTTTGTACCTGCAGGATGGTATTAGGCAGGAAATGTAGTAATCTGTTCTGCTCTTTTCTTTATGATTTACTTAAAAAAAAAAAGAAAAAAAATCATTTTTCTGCCTGTACAATCTACCTAGTCATTTCAGTCAGCTTGAGATATAAGTTTTGGGGTGCTGGCTATGCATAAAGAAAAGGAAGTTGCTGTTAGGATAAATTTCTCTTACCAGTATAAACTCTTGTGATCTTTTATATACCTGTTGTGGACACCTGCTGTTTTTAATGTTATGAGAAATCATAGCTGTTACAAGGTTTGACCTTGGACCATGGATACTGATAAGTACAAGCTGAGTGTTTGTTTCAACATGTGTACAACATAGGTTAGAAAAATTTGTCTTTTACCATGATTTTATCTTCAACCATTGCAAAGAGAACACTTGAAAAAAAGGTAACATTTAGAAATACATATCTGATAATAAATCAATAAAAAGATAATAAGAGTGTGTATTGAATTACATAAAAATCAGTAGGCATATCTTAAATACATCTGGGTCACTTTAGAAGATGGTTTTTAATCTTTCTATTAATAAGAATTCTTGTTCCCACTTGTAACATTTTTCCTTTCACATATTCCTTCCGTATTAATTATTATTTTCTGATGGAATAGCCCATGAGACCATGTCCAACTGATATTTTCAGAGGGCTTGACACTCAAAAGTGACCTCTCTGATTTTTAGTTGCTTACAATGAGCAATACAAAATGAAAAAAAGAGACCCTATGAAAAAAAGAGATATCATGCATCAGAGCTAGATGCAGTCCGAAATGTCCCAGGGACTATGGGAGTTAGGATTTCTGGCAGTAGCACCAGTTCAGTCTCAACTTGAATATTGATAATGGCTGCCTTCTAATAAAGCTTTTACTGTAATAGAATAATATTTCAAGATTACAATGATAGAAAAATACCTTTAATGTTGAACATGGTTGACTCTAGCAGAAAAAAAAAAATCTTGTATCCAAAGACGTATGTCTGTTATCTGCAGATTTCAGAAAAATCTAATTTTCCTGAGGGATCTCCAGTTTTCCTGTGTATCTACACATTTGCACAGTCTTTCCTGGGATCTGACATTATGACACCCTCAGCTTCTGAGGGCTGAGAACTGCCTCACACAAGTGGTTTATGTCTGCTAGTATTAGAGACAGAAAACAGTCAAGAGAGAAACATCTGCAACTTGTGATTAATTTTATTTTGTCCCCTGGAGTATGCCTTGTACCAAGAATGCTCCTGGTGGGAGAAGAGTATCAGATTGTAGCACATGTTTTGAAAGGTATATTTCTTGTTCTGAGAACTCTGTTCTTAACCCATATCTAGCAACTAAAATGTCTCCACAGTAGCTTTCAGTCAACTTCCTCTGGAACAGTACTTGCCTTAAAAGAAAATTTACTGGATGTTGTGTTGGATGTTGCAACAGCTGAAGCCTAGTTTGATTTCCAGTTTGATTTCAGACCACTTCTTTGTAGTTCATCTATTCCTTTCCCAGGGGTGCATGTGGCCAAATGAAGTTCCTCACTGAACTCAGTAGCAGCAGCAGCAGAACTTAGCATGATTTGGAACACGTTTGCAAGAAGGGTCTGGGTGTGAGGCACAAAGGTGTGTGAGACACAAAGGTATGTTAGATCGCTGGTGTGATGGAGTGTGCTTCTGCAAAGAAAAAAGTACTAAGGAATCACTTAGTGATTGTGTGCACTTTGTGATGTGTACAGTTCAGTAGAAACACAGGTACTCACATAGTACATATACAGCCTCTGAGGTTGTGCTTGAAATGTTTTTTTTTTTTTTTACATCAATATCTTTCCATTAAAAGCTTCTCAAAATCCGTCAGTGAGTTGGTATTCAAACCATTTAAGTAGATATTCTGCTAATTCCATGTAGGTTTTTAAAATCAAGATTCATGTGACATTAAATCAAATGGCTTGTAGAAATCTGCTATTACCAAAGTGAATACGAGCAATCAAATCCCTTCTAGTACCTAAACGGAGCTTACAAGAAATCTGGAGGGAGACTTTTCACAAGGAGATGTAGAGATAGGATAAGGGGCAATGGCTTCAAACCGAAAGAGAGTAGGTTTAGATTAGATATTGAGATGAAATTCTTTATGGTGAGTGTGGTAAGGCACTGCAACAGCTTTCCCAGAGAGGTTGTGGACTCCCTATTCCTGGAGTTGTTTAAGGCCAGGTGGGATGGAGCTCAGAGCAACCTGGTTTAGTGAAAGGTGTCCCTGTACATGATGGGAGGATTGGAACCAGGTGATTTTTAAAGTCCCTTCCAACTTAAACCTTTCCATAATGCTGTGGTTTTAAATCATGAATCAGTAATCCTTTGTTCAGTAGTCCTTAAAAGAAGCCATCAATGTTTGATTGGATTTATTTCTATGAGACAACAATAACTGATATTCGTTGCTTCCTAATACTCTTGCACCTTTTAAGAATGGTGCTCCTGCAATTCTCTGGAGCTGTCCTCATTTCCCAGGGGACATTTCTCTTTTCTTAAGAGAAATATTAATAGTATACAAAGTTCCTAGCTACAACAATTCTATCAATTGATGAAAAATTATCCAGCACTGTTGTGTTTTTCATTCTTTCTGTGAAATATTTTTAAAATGCTTCCTACCAAGTACAGTTACAAATAGTAATCTTTTTGTCCTGTCTCTGAGAGCATGTGAGCTGGATACAGACTCCTATTTTGTTCCAAGAACACAAAAAAAAACCCTAGCTAATGAACACACGTTGGTTGTTCCTTAGTTACTGAAATTGTTACTATTTACTCCAAGGAGCTAACCTACACATAGCCAAACTTTTTTGTTCTTAATCATTTAAAAAATGCCTTTTGATATTTCAGACTTGTTTAGCACTGACATTTCAATGATTTCTTTATCCTCCTTTATTAGTCTCTCGGGTTTATTTTTGTCTGTTTGTCACCGTTGACTTGTTTTTCTGTTTCTCTCTGAAGAAATTTTTAAAATTCTTTGTTGCTTCTGCATCTGTTTCTGCTCAGCAAAACTGCTTGGCTGCAGTAAATTTTTCTGTTTGTTTGAAAGATATGATTTCACAGTTTTTCCTGGGATGGCTTCAGATAGTCCCCAGGTTTTTTTAACATTTCCCTTTACAGGTTCCCTGACAGTTATGCTGACATTAGGTTTGAACTAATGGGGACAAAATCAAATTGTGAAATACCAATTCTTCCATAAAATGGATTTGTCTTTCTCAACAAAGCTCTAGTGCGAAACCAAGATTTTATTATAAAACAGATGCATCATAATCTTGGGGACAATTCTGGGCCTAAGTTGAGGAGTAGTGGAGCTGCTGTAGTTAATTCCTAGTTCAGTCTCTTATGATGATGCTTAACTTTTAAATCAGTGGCTTTCTTCAAGAAGTCTGTGTTTCTAAGTAATTTGTGTTTTTAGAAATCCTATCATGGAATATAGTGATGCCTTTATAATGATAATCTGATTTTCTAATTTGCATAACAGGGAATTACTGTTTTATAGGATTAGTTCTTCAGGGAATTTTATTCAGTGTTGTAGAAATAGAAAAACCTTTCCTTCACCAGTCATTATTAAAACTGTAAGGTAGCTGATATGCCAAAAGCAGTTGATTACCTCTGTCTTACTAATTATCATTGCCTTAAAAACATCTGCCTGTTTTATAACACCCACTTAAATTAGATTGTAGACCAATACCCTTCGCTCTTACGGATCCAGAAGCAGAGTTCAGCAGTTTTCATGTTAAATTACTGAGGGCACATCAGCTTTTTTGGTCCCTAGATGCAAGATTGAAGTAAGGAATTCAAAGAAATTCTTGAAAAAAAAAAAGTTAAAAGTAAGTATGACAATGTAATCTTAGATACAATATGATGTATATCTAGATCATCAAGTACATAGAATATAAACGAATCAGTAACAGATGTATTAAAAACATAGAAGCCCCAGATGTTACAGTTTAAAGAAGGTGGGGCCATTCCCCTGCTGGAATTTCCTATGACTTTTTCCTGAAGAGCAATCAGTTGAATTTTTTGCTTGTTTTAGCCTGTCTCTCCCGCTCTACTCGAGAAACATGGATCTGGGAGAGGTGTATTTGGAGCTCTTTTCCATGGCTTGAAGGGAAATGTTACGAAGAGGAAGAGCTGGGCTTGTCAGAAGATTATCTGAAATACTTATTCACAAAGCAATAACTTTGGGCTTTTTATGTTCAGAAAATTTTACTTCTCAGAGAGTGCAGAAATGCTATATGCTCTTCATATTCCCTGACCTAGTGTCTCCTCTTTGAGTCCTCCTGCTCCTGTACAGATTCCACTTGCAGGCAATGTTCAATCACACCTTCTTTTTTCCTTTCCTCTAATGCCATACAGTTCTTTCAAACCCTTCTTTAGCTTCCACAGTATCTTCTGCATCTTGAAGAATTAGTGGTAGAAATTCTTGATTCCAAAAATGAATTTTATACTCTGTTTTGAAGTTGGTGAAGCGATGTCCTTTAAGCTTTGTCCTAACTCTCAGAGAAGCCTTGTCCCTCTGCAGCTGATAGCATAACTGCCTCTATGATGTTAGGATTTAGTAGGCGTTTTCCATGTGAATGAAATACTTCTAGTTTAGAATAAATACCAAGACTTTGAGGTTAACCTGGGAAAATGGTAAAAACTAGCCTACTGAAGAGAGTGTTGTGATGACCTGCTCCAACCTGAAGATTGCAATAAAAATTCAGGCAATATGAAATAATGAAAGCTCCTCCTTGCAAAAGTGTTTGCACCAGTGTAAACAGGGATGCAGTAGTCTCCAGGTTTTAATATTCCATCTGTGTACTCAAGGCCGTTCTGTCACAAACTTGTTCCTTTCAAGTTAAGAGTTCTTGTCTGGGTTTGCCTCCTATCCATTGCACAAGTGATTCTCTGGCATGCATTTGCTGGCATCTTGCACTATATTAAAGCTTTATGCTCTGTTGTCCCATATACACTGACTATCTGGATGCACAAGTAACTGCTGAACATAAATGGTCTTCTTTTTTTTTGTCTTTTGATGTGGCATCTGTAGCCACACAAGGAACAGAACTTCATGGTATCATGACCTTTTTAGAAAGCAACTCGTCCTTACATGTTAATGCCTCTGTCTATCTGATTTGCTCTCTTATCAGTCCATCATAGAAAACTACTTTTTTTTTCTTTTTTTTGGCTAATTCATATTTCTCCTGTTTAGTACTTAGTTGTGCATCCCAAAATTTCAAGGTGCTTTCAAGTTCTATAAATGCTGTTGTGTTTTATATGAAAACAATAGGAAAAGTAGAAAAGTCTGGTATTTAAAGATTTAACTAAATGTGCAAAAAACCATGGGTTCCCTACTTTCTAAATAGTTCATATTACTATCAAATGTTTTGCTGGGAATTTGCCTAAAGTCAGTGCTGTACACTGGTTCTGACACCTCACCCAATGCAGTCATGTAATAGGTATGTTTTTCAGCCAAGTGCATCCTCTGTCATCTGCTGGCTGGTTTTAGTTTGAAGGTAAAATTGTGTGATTTATGCTCTGCAGTACAAAGCTATCTCAGCATTCTGGTTGCTCTGCAGTATATGGTAGCATTTCAATGCTAACATAAAAATAGAGCAAGTAAACAAAGCAAAAATATTCTCATCAGCTTTGCTGAACTGCAACATTATGCTTGTGTTTTCCCAAGTAATGAACTTGAATTTTTGCTGGGCAGAGAAATTCAAAACTTACTATCATTCCATGATTATCAAAATGAGATAACACTCAGAAAATATGAAAAATTTTATAATTTCTTACATAATAAATCACTCTTGCCCTATAGCACTGCAGTGTGCTGCATAGCATTTCCTTCATCTTTGTGATGATAAGCTGCTTAATAGAAAAGAAATCCAGAAAGTGGTGAGAAAAGCACCTGGAGCATCCTGTCTGCTTCACTGTTTATTCTTACCTAGCATAAAAATTGTTTGCAGCCTTGGGCTTTGGCACCCAGACATGTTACAGCTGCTAATCCTAAGCAAATTCTCAGGAAAACCAACCAGCCACTAAAGTTCCTTTAGTGGCTTTAGTTCAGAGCTTTGTGTTGGGGGCCATCTGCTAGAAAGCTGGAGGGTGAACATTGAGAGCCTGGGATGGGACTTAAAAGTTTCAGGAACTCATAGACAAAGATGTCAAGCATTAGGTCAAATATAAGTGTGATTTCTCATAAAATCTGTTATTAAGACTAGTCCGGTTTGTAGGGGACAGGACAGCTGTGGGATTTCTTGCTCATGATATGAGTATTAATCATTATTCCAGGGACAAACTGGAGAAGAGCAAGTCCTTCCAGTGCTCAACTTGTTGTGCTTCCGGCTGAGGTGGTTCTTCCCCCCATGTGACCAGAAATTTAACATTTTGAGGCTTTTGCTGAGCAACCAGGCAAAAGAACTCAGCTACCAGATAATTCCTTTCACTTCCTGCTTCTCCCATCACAGAATAACCAAATCTGGATTATACGAACCTGTGTAGCTAAGAAGTCATCCTCTGTAATAAATCTTGAATGGGTTTCTGATTCTTTGCTGAGAATGACCTGTTTCCTGCCCAAAAAAGTCCTGGCTGCAAGAATGTCCCGTGAACAAATGAACTCATGTTACACAGAAATAGACATCTTGTGCAGCCTGGGTTTATTTTTAAAGCTGAAAGAGTAACATAGTGTAAAAAGTCTTCATCTTTTTCAAGACCCATCTTCCTTGTTCAAAGTGGAACAACTGGCATTAAGCTGGAATGTGCCTAGTCAGGAAAAAGAACTCAGATGTCATTACCTTTCTATGAGGTGGCAGAAAAACAAGCTTCTGTGAGCCATGCAGAGCAAGCTAAATCACAAGGCCGTTATAGTACATAGCAGTGAAGATAAATTAACGAATTGCCTCTTGGACTAACTAGGGACATAATATCTGTTATCTAGGTCTCTCATCCTTCATGCAAATAAACAAACACTTTGTTCTAGTTAGGTGTTTAATTCAGGAAAGAAACCAAAACATGAATCTGTAATGGGCTAAAGGAGAAGACTTCATCAGTTTCTGCTTTATTTGCATGACATTTTTTCACTCTATAGCATTTCTGAGTAAGGATTTTTGCTGGATCAGGAGTACCACTGCAATGCCTGTGGCATGATCTGATCCTTCCTGCTTTTATGAAGTTTTGTTTTAGGAAATAGACACAGAATTATTTTTCAGCAAAATTTAATGTCTGAAGCAGACACATCAGTAGTATTACTAAATTATGGAAAAATTAAAGAGGTCTCTAAATTTTAAATATCTGATAAGAGTCTCAATCACCTTAGAGTCTCAAATACTTTAAAGTGAGTAACCCTAATGACTTGGTTAGGATGGTTCACATATTCCTATATTTAAGAATGGTCATTAATCTGTACAGGACTAGGGCCTGCTTTTGTTCTTGTATTCAATTTGTTTAGTGTTTAATTGCATTATGAAATAAATGAGTATTTTAGCCAAAGGTTTTTGTCCCTTACCTGAGGTAGTTGCTGCATAGAGTTGATAATCTTTACAAGAACAAGAAAAAAAAGTCTATTTTAAGTATGTTTAAGAAAACAAAATGTCTGTAGTATTTTCTGAACATCAGAACATTCTGAACACTTTCTGAAAAATCTCTCCCAAGCAAATTGGTTATGTAGGTTGATATTTACCATAGTGTTATACTTTTCCACAGATGCACCTGCATGTTGGCAAGCAACAGATAATTCAGATAGTGTTGTGTGTTTTTTAATCCCCATCTGTGTATCTCAGTTTCATCTTTTCAGCTTGCTTACTGTCTGACATGGTGCTGTATATTAAACATTAAAGAGATTTGCTCCTAATTTTAACTCTGTATGTTTGAGAGATGGTTGAGGAAATTATATCTTAAATGGTGCAGAAGGACTTGAGGGTTCTCACAGATGAAAAGCTGGACATGACCTGGCAATGTGCCCTCACAGCCCAGAAAGCCAACCACATTCTGGGCTGCATCCAAAGCAGCGTGGGCAGCAGGGCGAGGGAGGGGATTCTGCCTCTCAACTCTGTCCTTGTGGGACCCCACCCACAGTGCTGCATCCAGCTCTGGGATCCTTAGCCCAGGAAAGATTTGGACCTGTTTGGTGCAAGTCCAGAGGAGGCCATGAAGAAGATCAGAGGCCTGGAACACTTCTCCAACAAAGACAGGATGAGCACTAGGGTTCAGTCTAGAGAAGAGAAAGTTTTGGGGAGACCTCATTGAGGCCTTCCAGTGCCTCACGGGGGGGTATCAAAACATGGGAGAAGAACTTTTTATATGGGCAGATAGTGATAGACAAGGGGAATGGTTTTAAGCTGAAAGAGGGCAGATTTGAAATAGTTATTAGGAAGAAATTCTTTTCTCAGATGGTGGTGAAACACTGGAACTGCTTGTCCAGCAAAGTGGAGGATGGCCCATACCTGGAAGTGTTCAAGGCCAGGTTGGATGAGGTTTTGCACAACCTGGTCTAGTGGAAAGGGTCCCTGTCCACAGCAGGGAGATTAGAACTAGGAGATCTTTAAGGTCCAACCCATTCTATGATTCTGTGATACTCATGGAGTGTCCATAATCAACATTTTTCTGTAGACTGAACTGCAACCTGGGAATTTAAAAATCTTATATTGTCAGAATCATACATTATGACTGAATATTTTCCAAAGCTCTCTAACCAATAACAGATTTATTGTGTCCATGTCCTGCATAGGCTGGGAATAAGGCATACAAGGGATTGGAAAATATGCCAGATTCAGGTCAAGCAATTATTCCTGAAAAAAGTCAAAGTCTTTGAGAGACCAAATATCATGTGCAAGATGCATAAGCAATTTGACATAATGGCTCAGTAGTCATGGGCAAGAGTTTTTAAAAAGTAAAAAAGAAATAGTGAGTGTGAAATGTAAGAAATAGTCTTGTAGTGAGACAAAGAATAGGTTTTGTACATTTGCATAATAGGCAACATGACTTCACCAAAAAAGAGAATAAAATGAAAAGACCAACACCATGCTCAGGCCCCAATGGTTTAGGTGAAGCTGATATTACAAATTTGATTTGCTGGAATGGCAGACAGAAAGATCTACCTTTCAACCTAATGGATGAGGAAAAATTATATTCTCCTGGCATGTTATTAGAGTTGTATAATTTTGGAACATGTCAGACTGAATAAATTGTTAATGGAATAAGGTAGGTAAGGCACAACATCACATCCCCTCTTCCTGGGAAGGAAGTGAAAGAAAGATAAATGGAAATATTTTAAAGGGATAATTGCATATAATAATTTGGACCTTTGTTTAAAAGGAATTTCTCCTATGTTCTCACGTTATGAGTTTATAATGCAGCTTTTATCTCAAGATTTTTTAAAAAATAAAATGTATGATTCATAGCTCATTTTGTGAATATAAGGTTTCCACTAATCATATTTCTGATTGACATGTCAGCATGAGACATACAGGTGTATACTTTAGGTTGCTGCTGCATTAGTGATGAATGACTGGCTGCTTTAGAGTGGCTGTGTTGGAAATATCTAGGCTGCCTACTCCTTCTGCAAGCTTCAGAGATCAAAACTCCTGTAAACTCCTTGACATATTACTAGTTTTTAATCTGAAAAAGACCATGTCAGATGCTCAGATATGGTCTCAGATAAAATGCAGATGTTCTTAGAGTATGTCGACAGATAGTAAAAATTTTAAATACTAATGTAATTAAGCTTTTCTTTCCATAACTGGCTCTAGTTAAGGATGACATGCTTCAGACTTAAGGGATTCACTACCGAGCATTCAGAATTAGGTCTTTCACTTGCTTGTGTCTGAAGAATTTTGAATTAGTTGACCAACTTTTAAACCCAAGTTAAAAAGGGATAAAATTTCTTTTTTTCATTAAAAAAATAGATATTTGAATTTATCAGATTAGTATGGAGAAGTTATTCTGTTATCCAATAATTTTTATTTTTTTAGAAGTATCTTTCTGCTTTGAAAGTTCTTTCAAGTACTTTACTGGAAGAGAGCTGATTACCTTGTTTGACTTGGTTTGCATCAAAATGTCCAGGTTCAGTTTGATACCTTGGTCAGTCTTGCATTCTGGCTCGAATACGAAGTGACCCACTGGAATGCAGCACTGAATTGGCGTTTAAGGTGGGGCAGTTTGAATGCAGATGCTGTTGGCAGCATGGAAGTATGAAACTTGTGTTGGACTGAGAACTCCAGATACCCACAGAATTTTGGCTACCTCAGCCATACTCCAGATTCTTACTTAGTGTCCTTATAGTTTCTTATACAGGCTTCTGTAACTTCTCAGGAAACTGAAGACCTTTCATTTCCAGCAGGTTATTTCTGGAAAAAATTAGTCCAGAGTAGAGCTATTTAAGATACGCACAGCACTAATTTGCTCATTTGGCTAAGAAATTACATACCTTGCAGCACTTTTTGGTCAGTCAATTCAGCAGCCAGAGCTCTAAAATCATGACACTCATATTTCTCTTCCACAGAGACTTTCAGCAGGTTTTTGGTTGGCAAGGCATAAGAGAAGATCCCTTCCCTTGACTGAGCATTGTTTTAATATATAACTGTCAATCTCATTTTTGTGAAAGAATTCATATTGTAGGAAAAATGAGAATTATCCAAGTTGACCAGGTTTTTAGGTTGACTTTGGACATCTAAAGTATTTGTATTCTCAAAGGTCCATGTTGCCTCCCAAATAATTAGATGTTTTGGTATTGTGGGTGTCACAATATTGTGTATGCCTAGGAGCAAAATCTCATGGAATGACTGGCACGCTGAATTCACCTTGTCAAGAGTGCAGTGCAGATGCAACTGTAGTGAGCTAGTGCCAGCATAGCTCTGAGTTTTTAGATACTACATGTTGACTTATTGTGAAGTAAAATATTTTATCTGTCTCAAATCCTGAATTTCATTAAGTTTGGTATCACATCTTCATCAGGGCTTATAGACAACCAGATAGCCATCTTTTTTTACAGTTGTTTATGAACTCCCAATAGTACTTTTTCTTACATTGATTTAATAATTTAACTGATTTAAAGATGAAACTTTATTTCAGTTGTCAAAGTTTCATCTCATTTTAAAAGATGTGTTGTTTCTTCTAAGTAAAATGTTTAAACACAATTCAGATTTGAAGTTTTCTTTATCTCTTCTTTTTTCACATTAGAATAATTTTTATAAAACTGATAAATAGGATGTAGTATTTCTGTAAGTTGAAAGAATGGAATGAATATTTATTGCCTATTCAAAATTCCTAACCAGCTTTTTATAATTGCCTTTGGTTTTCAAAACATAAGCTTTTTGATATAATAAAAAGCCTTTGTGAATACTAAACAGTGGTGCATGAGCTTGTTTAACTTAATTGTATGCTTCAAGTTTGTATTTATAATGAATATTGAATATGTGAATCCTTCTGAATGTAGTAAAAGATACCTCAGCATTTGGGAATAGATCTGTGAATTTCTGTCTTCCTGGTTGTCACCAAGTTTTCCTGCATTATTTCCTTTTGTACTGATAAAGTACAGTGGGAACATTTTATTTATGTGAGGTATCTAGAAGGGAGTAAATTTCTGTCATGGTAAATTATTGCTTCCACCATAACATTCTCTTTGATTTGTCTTACATTGACATGTTTCTGATTAATGAAGTTACTCTTACAAATTATAAAGCAATTTAAGAAAGCCTTTTGACTCCATGGAATTATATCAAAGACTTTATTAGTGTTGTAATACCTGTCCATTAATAGTCTTTAGGCAGAATTTAACATGTTGAGGTTTGAAGACTCTATACAGGCTGCTATTAAAGTGTCCAAAAATAAATCAATTGATCTAGGAGTAAGTGTAGTCTGTTCTCAAAAACCTGTCTTGCATATTAATGGATTATGCCTTGGTGGCCTACCAAAAAGGAAAAGATACTATGATTAGCAGCAGTGGTATGAAATATAATTAGTAACAACAACATTCCCCGTGCCACAACTCCTCAGAAGATGTTGGTAATTTTCCAACAATGTAAAATAATCATCAGATGAGATAAGCTAGACAGTCTCAATATCTCCATGAAGACAAAGAGAAGGTAGTGTTTTGTCCTAAGCACCTGGCCTTCTAGATTACTTTGCTAAATTCACTCAATTTGATTTTCTGAAAGGAGATTTTTTTTTGCATCAGGGCAAGACAGAACTATGGTGTCAGAAGATGTTTCTTTTTTCTTCTGTTTCATAAGCCTACATGACTCATTAGATGCAAATTTTATACTCCTACTATTTCTTCAAACAGAGCCTTCTGATGGTTCATTGTATAGACTCCTCAGAGAGTTAAGATGAAGACTTCAGTCTTAAACATTTCTGGACTACTACTTTTTTTGAAAAAAATGGTTTATTACAATTGAAATTAATGGGATCTAAGAAAAAAATTTATAATCATAAAATAACAATAGGAAATTTTGAAACACTATATTATATTAAATAGACCAATAGACATATCTGCTCAACGAACTTAAGGATATGAATAGCAGTCAATGATGCCTCTGAAGTTAAAATCACTGTATGAACTGCCTGGGAAAAATCTGGTAACACTACAGGTGCCATTATATATTATTGCAAATAGGGATGCTAGTTCTCCCTTTTTGACATTCACACCTACTACATTTACAGTCAACTATCTCTCCAAAATAATTACCTGCTAAATCGTGGATAAATTTCCCTGAGGGCTGTGCTGGTTTTGTTTTTTTCTTTTAAAAATGTAAGGCTGTTCAATGTTGGCAATGAATGCAAAAGTGTTTTTTCCTTCCTAGATGTACACATATGCCTTGTAAAAAGTATTTTAATAAAAACATAAGGACAGACTGCTCATTACACACTTCTAAAGGTTCACTTTAAGGAAGCAGGAAGAGTAGCAACACGTAGCAAGCCATCTGTAAAATTTTCTTTGCTCTAAGACTGAGTTTCCGTCTGAAGATGGATATTGCCTTGACTCTGTACAAAGTTAGCTAAAACTGCTATGGGGTCTGGGGAAGCTGCTGAGCTGCTTTGTTAGCTGCATTGCTCCCAGGCTTTCTTTTTCACTAGATCTCCATGTAGCAAGAACTGTTGAAGCTTTTGGCGCTTTTGCAGGTTCCTTAATGCATAGTTCATCAATAAAAACACCGATGCAGTGTCAGTCTACAATGTTTTTCTGTTAAGTTTGTACAAGTAAAGCCAAAGCACAATGTCCTAAAGCCTTCACTTGGTCTTATCGTTTTGACTTCAACATTTTTCTTTTGCCTTCAGGGAGTCCATTATCCGTAGATATTGCCCATGTGGATCTTGCACTCCTAATATCTAGTGATGTAAAAAAGAGCAGGATTAATTTGTGCTTGGCAGGTCTCTTTTGTATTTCTATCTAGAGGGCACAAGCTTGCACAGTAATAATTCCAGTTTAATTTTTATAACAAAATTTCATTCTCAGGGCTTAACATAGTTATTGTAAACTGACAAAATCTGAGGTTAATAAACTTTACTCCTTTGAAGATTCTAGATTTATTATACTGGAATCACTATATTTTAGCAGACCTTGCGAGCTGATTACCACAAGCACTATCCCAGAAAAATGCTGTGAAATCTGTTCTCAGTGAAAATGATGGTAACACCTACTGTGGGGTGTAATGTGAGGGCATCTTTCAACAGACTGCAATGAAATGTGGATTTTGGGAGCTGCCGGTGCTGTATGGGGATGACCTTGGCACATGCCTGTGATATCACTAGTCACACCAAAAGTTTCATGAGAGAAAGCTCTATGGTTGTATGAGATTCTTATCCTGGATGAGTGCAAAATTTGAAAAAGGTGATGATACATTCTGATACCAAGGGGGCAGGGAAAAGGGAAATCAATCTTTGCTTCTTGCATTATTTTTTATGGCAAGAAGTAGGCAAAAAATCCAGTGTGCAGCACAGTGAGAAGTAAGAGATTTATTCATTACTTGATAATCATGGGTTTTGGCAGTGTATTACAGTAGCCTCATGCTTCTGGGCTTCTGCTCATCTTTCAGAGAGGTATGAAAATAATTACTTTTTCTTTCTTGAAGCTTAGAAAAATGTTGCCAAACTGGTTTTCAAAACTTCCATAAATTTTGGGAAAGAAAACTAGGACATTTGGAAGACTGCCTGCAAATTAAATAAAAGCACAAATTCCTAGTACACAAGCCACATAATCAAAGATTAATTTATAGCGCTGCAGCTTTTCTGAATGCACTTGAACATTCTTAAGACTTAGTTGCTGATAATTTTGGGTGGAACTGAGCTAAAAACACAGAGCTTAAAATCTCATCTAAGAAGTATTTGAAGATGTAACGTGGTTCTTTTTCCCTCCAGTGAACGGAAGGAAAACACAGGTAAAACCAACAGGACATTGTGGATATTGTAAATTCAGACCCACATGTTGTGTCCTGGCTCTAGGAGCTTTCAACAAAGTGATCTTCATATTTGGCATAGCTGAAAAGCAATCTATACTGCTCTAAAAAAAACATATGAGCAGGCTCCAGGTGAACATTGAAAATATTTTGGAGTTATCTCAAGGGACTCGTAAGGGACTGTACAGATCTGGCCATGCCCTCCAGTAACCACTTCTGGGACTCTTCACCTTCCTATGGCCCCCCAGGGCAGGAAAGCCCCTGTCTGAAGGGATGCTCTGCACAAGCAGTCTCTCCCACTCCAGGTAACTGAGGGTTTAGAAAGTTCCATGTGTAATTTCTCTTTCAAAAACAGAGCCCTCTCTGATCAAGCGATGAAACTACCTCCTAAGCACTATCTAAGATTCTACATGTTATATTGTATCTGAATGTCATTATTGACAATTTTTGTCATTTTAATTAGTGTCTCACAGACCTGTATAGTTGACTTGGTCTCAGAGGAAGACAGAAGACTGTGCATAGGGTAATTCTGAGCTCATTTAAACACTCGGAAACAAGAAAGCCTTTGTTTCTTGTTTTTCTGCAAATAGCGTTAGGGAAAACATTTCTTCCACCATCTTTCATATGTCAAATGAGGTTTTCTATACCAGAGACTGTTCACTACATGTATTTAGCATAGATAAAACAATATGTTTTGAAAAAACTGACAAACTTATTTTTGTGAAGGTGATGACACTGGAGCTCAGTTTCCTCTTTGGTGATGCAGGCTTCCTTCAGTTCATCTTCGACTAACTGCATAAGTACTTTATTGATCATTAGAATAGCTTTCCATATTTTATGAAGTGTTGTTTGTTGTTTTTTTTTTTTCTTTTTTAATAAAATTCCTCTAGAAATAACATACTAAGTTTACACTGAGGGAGAATAATACCAGACAGACATGTAAGGAGGTAAGCAGGCATTAAGATCAAATACAAACTTGCAAATACACAGTGCTTCCAAATAAATATAGTGTGGTTGAAAGATGCTTATATTGTCCTTTAGCAGAAGTTGAAACAATTAAGGCTGGGTTAATGATTTAAGAATAAGGATTAAAGAGGTAAATTAAAGAAAGAAAAATAATAAAATTAGCAATCCATACTAATTTAGAAAGCTTGTTTTTTAGGCAGTCAACTACACGAGTAGCTGCAATGTAAAGCCTGAAGGGAGAGGGGGAAACCTCCAACTTTAGCAATCTGTTGGACTTCAAGCCAAGCTGCTTCATTGACTTCCAATCTTTTTCTACTAGATTAATACATAATTTCTTTCCCTCTTTTCTCAAGTGAGCCTGGACAGTGAAGCTGGTCTGGCAGTGAACCTGTTGTTCCTCCTATGCCCAAGGTTTAGAGATTTTAGAACTCCTTATAACTTGTGAATCTGTTGTTTTGCAACCCTAGGGGATTTAGTGTTATCCCAGAGGGCTCTGCTTCACATCCATTAACCCTTTCCACCCTGGAAAAATTGCAGAACCTTTCAAGGAGTGGCAAGCATTCAAGTTGCCAAGTCCCTCTGTGATTACAAACTTCTTTCAATGGTCATTAAAGCCCCTGAAATAGCAGCCCACTATCACAAGCACTAAATAAGGGTCTAAATATGCCTATTTTTATCTTGTGTTACTTCCCTTCTTCCATAGTCTTATGACTACAGAGGCTGATCTTTGCCTTTTGCTTTTGTGTTTTGTGTTTCGTGTTTTGTTCTGCGTGGCAGTGTGTCCATCTACCTGCTGTTCATTTGATTATATAATCCATCTGAATCCGGTGTCGTTTGCCTCCTGATGTGCTGCTTGCTCTCAGGCCAAAGAGCACAGGGTCTTTAGAAAGTGGGCTTTCTCCATTTGGCAGGTGCATCCAAACAGATGGAGCTCTCTTTGATTTCTTGTGGTAGTGCAAGACTCTTGCATCAATTTTTTCTTTGGATCATTTTGGTTTTAATGGGGTCTAGCCAGCTAACCTTAACTGCTGGTAGCAACCGACTACAGGTTTTTCTGCCTTTTTGATGGTTCAGAATAGGACTGAGAGCTCTAAAGAATTTTTCTCTGGCAGAATATTCAGTGGATCATAGTGTGCAACCACATTTGAATTTAGGAACTTCTCTGGACTTGGTACTTTAGTGCAATAGGCACAATCTGTTTGTGCCTTGATGTTTATTTGAGATCTGGACTCCAGCTGTATTAGAATATTATCACAGCATAAACAGAAGCTTTTGTACCAGAGGGAATATAAACATTGCATAAGAAAGGGAAACGGAAGTTCAGTGACTTGCTCAAAGTATATAGTAATCACAAAGCTATGAAATCCTACCTTAACTGTAAGTAAGTTCTGCTATCGATTCATTGGGGTTAGATATTCACTCCATGTACTCACATCTTATTCTCAGTTCAGTGGCCCTCAATGTCATACAGCCGGATCCATCAATGGCAACCTGCCTGGAATGAAATGCAGCAGCTGCTTAACACTACTCAGTTTAACTCTGCATGTGGTTCATATTAGAAAGAAAGAAAAGTCCCAGCCAACTGAAACTGGAGGGAGAAATTTAGCTAAAAAAATGTAATTATATAAATTAGAGCTCTGGCCAGGATTACTATACAAAGACTGTTAAGGGAAGTGTGACAAACAGAACCAGTCACAGCCTTGGTTTCACATTTTCACTGTGCCATTTTTTCTGATCTCACCCAAATCCTTTCCGCTTTTATTTTCTTTAAACCTTGCAAAATGTTCTAATTTTACAGAGACTAAGGTAATTGAAAGCTTCCATTGCTAATTGCTTCCTCAAACTGGGCAGGCATCCTCTGGTGTTACCATAACATCCTGTGAAGCAGAACAAGTACTGAAAACTGATTTTCTGGGGGATAAATGTCTTCTAGCTGCATCTAGAAATGTGCTAGTGCTGTCTCCTCAATAAGTCATTACACATGGGTGATGGATTTACTGCTCCAGGCTATCTTTTGTTGATATTTATGTTCCTGTTCTGAGGGTTATTTTTTCCTGTGAGACACATGTTTAAAAATCACCATCTTTCTTGTAAAGTTGATGGGAATGAAACTGAAAATTCTTCTAAAGAAGTGCTGTTTAAGAGAGCATAGGACTAGGAAGCTTTATTTATTCAATGGCCAATGGGTGACAACGGCCGTGGAGCTTCATCTTTTCATGCCTTGTTCCCCTACCTTTAGAATGGCCATAAAGGTAATGATCTTTGTAGCATACTTTGACAAAACATTCATATTAAAGCACTTTATAGGAAAAAGTTATTATAATTGAAGCCTAAATTTGTTATTAGCAGAAGTAATGCAATATTTTGTTAAGAGCAACCCATATGAAAGACTGTATTTCTCCTGTAAGGATTAAACATCAGTTAAAAAAAAAAAAATTCCTCCATTTCCTATGTTAAGAAGGTGAGTACAATGATAGTACACTAATTTTTAGTGATAGCAATTTGGCTGCAACTGTTCACCAAATACTGTTTTGCTTTTCTGTTACATAAGTCATTATAAACTGAGCGCATGATATCTATTTCTTACTCTATTTATCTGTTTTAGAAAGCACTTTCAACATCATGTATTGACCTTTCTAGCCAAATGCCTCTTGAATGATATCTTGACTGATACTCATGAAACTTATTCCATCTCGGAAAAATCAGAGTTATCTCAGTTTTTGTTGTTGTCTTGGGGTTTTTTTTTTTGTTGTTGTTGATTTTTTGTGTGTGTGTGTGATTAAGACAAGTTGTTCACTGATTCTGTACTTTTAAAAAAAATGTGGTTAAGGCTGTTTCTGCTCTGCTTTCAAACAGCAGTGTACAGTAAGAGTGTACTATTGCTGTGTGATGGGAAACCAAGTCAACATAACAAAAGGGTTACAGAACAAATATATCTGAATTTCAGTGTTATAATGATTCACAGGGAAAATATCTAGCTGAAAATTCATGAGCAAAGCTGAATTTATGAAACATTATTGTGCAAATAGATGAATAAGTAAAAGCAGGTTTGAGAGCAGGCTTTCTGGATTCTCCCTCTCCTCAAGCTTGATATGTGTTCTTATGCAGAGTGCTCTCCTCTCCTGATTCTGCCTCACAGCATCTGTCTACCTGTAATTACCTGCCCAACTTTATCTGATGCTCTCTTTATAGACCTCTTCTATGTGTACAAAGGACTTTGGTATTAACTGATAGTTGTTGCTTTGTGTTGCAGTGAGACCTTTTTACACTTTTACTAAAAATTAGTACAAAACTGTTAGGTCAAAGATTTCAGACCTCCAGCTGTTGTAAATAATTACTTTATATTAAAAAAAAAAAACCAAACCAACAACACAGATGATACTGGTTTGATCACTCACATACTGCCTGAGTGTCTCTCATCCTATTTTGCAAAGTCATTTAATTTCCTTTTCCATTTAGCAAGGCTATTCTGTCATGAAAATACAATTATCTCTATCTGTCCGGCTAGTTCTTATTCAGTTGATCTTGGTATGATCCGAAATTCAGTTCAGACTTTTAGCAAGAAGTCTGACTGAGCAGAACACTTTTGATCTGCACTGAATTATTCCTCCATCATCTCTGTGACCACCTCAAACCACTGACTTGTTATGCAGAGGTCAGTTTTCAGTCATTGATGACCTATAATAGACATGACCCAGCAACCAAGCAGGGAAAGTTTTATCCATTTAAAATTCTCCTGAGTCATCCAGTCTCTTTAAAATGAAGAATCTAAATAATGGATTGCATGAAGATAGATAACATTCTTAGCATCCACTTTGTTTCAGTCTTCAACACAAAGGGAAAACAGGAAGAGTATGGGAGTTAGCTAAGTGAGATAAATGGGAATGAAGGTCTGGGAATATGAGGAAATAGAGTTAATAAGCAGCGAGTAAAAGAATGCTTCAATAATTTAAAGTGTCTATAAATCAGTGAGGACCCAGTGACATTTAACCAACAGTTCATGAGGAACAGCAGCAAGAACTGTCATGATATGTCAGCTGTATTGGTGGATGGATAGAGTACAAGTGAGCCGTCAAGGAAGAGTGAGGTAAATAGCAACTATGCTGTTAAAAAAAAAAAATTGAAGTGCATGAGGCAAAAGGATCCCCAAACTGTAAGCCATTTCCTTCACATTAAGAAATAATGCATTTTGCTTATATATGAAACTTGTTACTATGCCAATTATAGAAACTGTCTCTAAACATCTCTTAGTACAGCCCAAATGTTTTCTTATGTATACCCTTAAGCTTTTGCCGTAATTGTTGGTATGTTTTTTCCTGAAGAAGTGATAAATATGCTCATGTAACTTTTTAGTATCACTTCTATGTACCCTAAATTGCATGATTATTCTTAATCTCCCTCTACTTTCCTGCTAGAATATATATATCTGCATGCAGGTACATCATCTCTCCCTTCTCACAAGGAAAATCTTCAGACAAGTTCTTATTTGGTTTGTTGAATGATTAGGAAGAATGATTCCCTTCTCCCAGGAAAATATCCATTCCTGAGTGAGTTTGCTTCTCTCTGGAGAAGCAGCCTTTGAAGACAGTGAAACTGCAAGCTGGGGACAGAATTTCAGGAAGACAGGCTGTTGACTTAAATACAGGGTACTGGCTGGATATGTGATAGACAGGGTTTTTGCACAGTTCAGCTGTAAAGGACTTCATATCCCAGAATTAGCTGTCCTGTCTAGAAGAAAACACAGTATTTCTGATGTAGTGGAGAGTGACATATGACTCTAAGAAACAAAATATAAGAAGTACTGAAATAGCTGAGAAATTTGACCAATAGTTTAAGTGGATACGACTTTAAATGAGGTAGTGATTTTCTTTTCACAATCCTAGCATGTCGTGTGTGGCACAGATGAAATGAATGGAGCAGTTGGAATTGGATTTCTCCCTGGGCATGAAAAACTAAAGTAGAACCAAATACATATGGGTCTGTGGTCTCTGGAAGTCTTTCCTCTTTTAACTGAAAACAGCCTCAATATGATGACCTTAATGACATACTGCAGAAACTTAACTGCATCCTGCTGCACACTACAGCATAAAGTATCTGTGAAGAGTTTAATAGGATAGTGTCTGAAGTCTGTGAATATATTCTAAAATAAGAAAGTGAAGTAAGTTTGCGATGTTAGCTGAATATGTATAAAATAATTATTTCATAACAGGATAAAAATATTGTTCTGGGAATTAGATGGAAATCTGCAGTGCCATTTTAGAGGTTTCTTAAAGAAGCATTAAACATGAAAAATTTCATAAGATTAGACCTGTATGGCTCTGGGTCCTACTAATTGTAATCATGATACTTATCATATACATTCACGATACTGCTATTCTGAGTTGTGCAGTTATGGCAGGACTATGATAGAAAGAAAAGTGAGTATACTTAATTTCCAAATGATCTGGTATGCTTTAGTTCAAATGGCTTGGGCCTTAAATAGCTAAGTCTCCTTTTAAAAATTTATATCTTTGCACCTGAAAGGATGACTTTCCTTTGGAACTTAACCACTCTGTGAAGACATGGAGGAAAAAATTGACTTAGGCTGGAGTCAGACAAAGAAACAGAATGAGACATAATGGAATTAGTCCTGTGCTCTACTGAATTGGAAGATACTGGTGTGCACATTCAAAATTAAGGTGGGTTCCAGTGCTTTGCTGAATTTGCTCTTGATATATGGTCTGAGGTGCTGAACTATGTGTGAAGTGTTGTCAGTATGAAACACTTGTCCAGTGTTTGGGACAATGGTCTGCTAACTTCTGACTGTGACCAATAAACTGGTAGTTTCATGGTGGCAATGAGCAACAGGCAGGAATAGACTACTTGATGTCACTTTTATGAAAACATTTTAAAGCTAATTATTTTTTCAAAAGAAAATATCCTTTTTCAGATAAATGCATCAATTTCTAATGCGTAAATCTTAGCTGCATTCCTCTAATGAAACAAAATCTCAGTCAATTTCTTTCTTTTTGTGAAGTCCATTACAATTCTCATTTAAACCTTTCAGCACATGATTCAAAATTACTTCAGTTTCAGGAATATTCATTCTTTACCTTGCCTAGAATTACAATTAAACCTTTTAGATTTTTTTTATATTAAGGATAAATTAATTTTTTCTTGTGGATCAAGTTAAAGGATTAAATTTTAACTCATTTATTGCAGTTGCTTTTACAAATAAAGGCACAGCTTCCATGATTCAATTTCTTAGATGAGGCAAATGATTGTAGTATTAATTCATTCCATGTATAGTATTTGCCCTAATAAATTTCTCCTACTTGGTCTTTTGATCACAAGTGACAAATTAGAGAGGGATAATTTTTTCTTTATTTCTTTATTCGTATTTGCTATAGGACAGAAGAACCTTTAAACCAGTTGTATTTGTGATTCACAATTTAACAGGGCAATGAGATGTGTAAAAGGGTTAAAATTCCTCCTTATCCTTAAGCAGTCAGTATGTAATAATGAGCACTGAATTACAAATGGAAATATGAAGAGCTGCAAACCTCTACCTGGAAGGTGACTTCATTTTGCTTGAGAAAAACAAGGGAGAAAGGTGTCAGGGGTGGGGGGAGGCCATTATTACAGATTGTTAGAGATTGTTAGTATCCCAAATTGTACTCCCCATCTACTTTCACATGGACTTTTCAACACAGCTGTGCCTTCTACCTGGGTCTTCTTGCTGCCTGAACAGAACAGTTTCATGTATCCACAGAAGTGATTTTGATGGGTTCTCATGTTTCTTAGTCTTTGACTGCTCCTCTTAACATTTCTCTGTCCTAGATAGCATTCTCTCCAACACTAGAACATAAGGACCAAATAGAGCATATTTGTATTCTTGAATTAATCATAACTTGAAGCTTCTGTCGAGACAGGAAAATGTTATTCCATGCTGTGTCTGGTGGCATGGAACTGACAGCAAAATTATTTTTTCCAAGTGGGGGCTGCAGCTGTCCAGGTGATCTTAAGACCATGTCAAATACAGAGCCTCACAGGGTTGAATTGAACCTCACCAGTGTTACATTTAAGTTAATCAGATTACCCTGTACTCCTCACTTCACCTCTTGTCATAGGAACATTTTCTTTTCAGGGAGAATATGCTTAGAAAACAACCTTACAGCTGCATCTGCAATATTTGTGTTGGTAGAAACACAGTCTGCTAAACATCAAATAAGTTTTAGGAGTTTTCTTTTAAATTTGATTTTAAAATCCGCAGGTCTGAGGATATAAAATTTTGTTGCACATCATTCTGCTTCTGTTTCCCTCTTCCTCACCGGGAGAGTCTGCTTTATTTCCTCTATTTTCTTACTTGTCTCTGTTCCTGTGATTTAGGCTCACCGAAACAGGAATTTGCATGCTGTGGACCTGATGACTATACTGAGGTGTCCTATATGGACAGGACTGGAATGCTCTCTCTGTACCGAGTGACTCACCACACTTACTGTTGGCTTTGAACTTTGGCCCCACTCTCAGAATCGACCAGCTCTCCAGTCTGGGAGACTGCAGAAGGATGTGCCCTAGGTCAGACTCAAGATTTTCCTATGAGGCAATATGAATGCACTGGGGTTGGTTCTTGGACCTGAAGCCTCAGGCCAAGCCCGGCTAGGCAGGAGACAGGTTATACATAGCCTCACAATTCCTTCTGCAACTTGGACACAAAGAGCCAAAGGAAGGATTAGGGAATCTACACATGATCTCTTCAGAAGTGCATATGAACAGAAAAGAGCTGATGGTGGAATAATGATTTTGAGTATTTGTAAGTAGATTGCACTAAATTTCATCCTGGCCATCACCTCGCTACCAGACAAAATAAGGACATAACTTCATGTAGGTAAAGTCTTATTACTTGAATCTTTGGAGTCAGCTTGGTTTTGGCCTTGAATCTCCTCTGACAAGCATCCTTTAGCAATTTTAGTATATTTTTGTTCTCCCAAATTTTTCATTTTTAAGAATTATTCTTCCAGGTGGATATACTTCACCCATCATGTTAATTATTTATTGGTCTTTAAGAACCAAGAGTATGCTTGAAGATGATCTCTCTGCAGAGAGCTGCAAAGGGAAGGACTTGAGCAGTCTTCTACAGCTCACAGTATGAAACCAGCTTGGTGAATATTTGATTTGCTGAGGGAAATAGAAGTGCTCTCTGAGATGTTTTAATCAGAGTCAGTACAGGCAGACGTGTGCATTTAAAGTTGCCCAGCAGATAAACCTACATTTATCAAAACGAATTCTTTTAATGTTAATGGCAGATGTAGTGATTTGTTGCTCTTTCTGAATTTGGGAGAAATGAGTTTCCAAGAGGATAGGAATTCATGTCTTTTTCATGCATTTTAAAGGGTATTTTGCTTTCACATACTCTTGGTCAGGTTGTCACACGTGGTCATTGACACTGAGCTAGATACTCACAAGACCTTGCACTCCCTAGTGACAGTAGTTACTTCTCAGCTAGCAAAGTGGCAGGGCTAAAAGAATAGATGTTTCTATGTCAACTGTAAATTTGGTTCCCAGATTTGTAAGTACAGTGGAAACTCATAAATAAAATGTAAAAATCACACAAGGGCTTTGATCCCCTGCAAGATTTCATGTTCAGGTAGAAAACTGTACTTAAAAACTCCCATGAACAATTCAGACATCCTCACATCTCAGAATGAGATGCTGCACGAGGCACTTGAACGTACTAGAAATCCCTGAAAGGGCATTTGCTGTGGGATTTAGGCCATTGTAATGATGAGAAGCCAAGTGCACCCTGGAACATTGTTATATATGATGAGTGTATAGTATCTAATCATATGAATGATTGAGATTGGAAGGGCGCTCTGGTGATCATCTGGTCCAATTCTCCTGCTCAGGTGGGGCCACCTAGAGTTGATTGCTCAGGACTACATCGAGATGTTTTTTGAGTATCTCCAAGGAGGAAGACTTCACAATCTCCTTGGCAGCCTGTGCCAATGCTTAGTCACCCTCACAGTAAAAAATTGTTACCTGATGTTCAGATGGGGCCTCCTGTTTTGCAGGTTATGCTCATTGCCTCTGGCCTCCTGGACACCACTGAAAAAGCCTGTCTCCATCCTCTTTGCAGTCTCCATTTGGGTATTTGTACACATTGCTGAGATCCCCCTCTGATTCTTCTTTTCTCCAGACTGAACTGTCCTCACTCTCTCAGTCTTTCCTTGCCGGAAATATGCTCCAGTCCCCTCCTCATCTTTGCCACCGTTTGCTAGATCCTCTCTGTCATCATAGGATCAAAGAAAATCTCAAGTTAGATGGGATCATCAAGTCCAAATCCCCATAGATCCATCTGTCTCTTGAATTGGGGGCCCCAGAACTGAACACAGTACTCCAGGCAAGGCCTCACCAGTAAATGGGAAGGATCACCCCCCTCAGCCTGGTGTAAATACTCCTAATTCAGCCCAGGATACTGTTAGCCTTCTCAATCAAAGCGGCATATTGCTGGTTTCTGTAAAACTTGGTGTCCACTGGGAACTCCGGGTCATTTTCTGCCAAGTTCCTTTGCAGCTGAATGGTCCCCAGCAGTTGCCTGGGGTTGTGGTTCCCCAGGTACAGGACTTGGTACTTTTCCTTGTTGAATTTCACAAAGTCCCATTTCTCCAGCCTGTCAAGGTCCCTCTGCATGATGGCTGAACCCTCTAGTGTATGAGCCAGTCTCCCCAGTTTTGTATCATCAGCAAACATTCTGAGGGTACCATTTGCTTTGTCATCCAGATCGTTAGGGAAGGTGTTTAACAGGATCAGACCCACTATTGACCCTTGGGTTATACTGCTAGTTAGTGGCCTCCAACTAGAATTCATGCCGCTAAGCAGCATGTATGAAGATAGACTCAGGGAACTGTGGCAGTAGGCTGGGACAAGATGTCACCTGGGGTCTTCTGTCTCCTAATAAATGCATGCCATTTCACCTTATTAACAGTCTTTTATTTTTCTTTTTTCTTGATGTCAATACCACTTAGATCAAGCTATCACTTTCCTGAAAAAAAAAAAAGGAGAAAATATCTTAATTATCTCTGTCTTAAACATCCACTTAGGTTGTAGGATAACACAATTTTA
Source organism: Oreocharis arfaki (assembly GCA_013398015.1). Lineage (NCBI taxonomy): Eukaryota > Metazoa > Chordata > Aves > Passeriformes > Paramythiidae > Oreocharis > Oreocharis arfaki. The sequence goes on from VZRR01013082.1 coordinate 453,993, forward strand.
AACATTTTTTGCAAGATTATAACAGAGGGATTAAGCATCTATTTCCTTAAACCATTGTAGCTTTGGGGCCATGAGGGCTTTAGTATCAGGCTCATTCACCCCTTGTTGGAAATATTCTGCTTTGGGTAAGCAGTCAGCTACTTACTGGCCTGAAGAGATAATACTGCTGCAGTTGGTGATAAGGGCAGTTGAGATACTTGGGTACTGATCCCAATTCAAATAATATTTAAGGATTTTATATAGTAGACAAGACTTAATAAGAGAGAAAAGATCCTGAAATATTTATCAGAACAGGGGTTAGGGCTTGAGTCTCTCTGGTGAATGCCCTAACAACCAGTCTACAGAATTCTTCTTTTGCTTTCTCTATTGCTCCCTGACTAGCCACATGTTTCCTACAAAACAGAACAACTTCAGAGGCAGACCGTGAGAGAGCTTTTCTTCAGTGCACTGACACAGACAGACCTAAGTTCAGAGTTCTGTCATAGATCAAGCAGAAAAAGGAATCGGTACGTTGGCCTCCTATGTGCCAGGCTAAAATAATTACATTTCTGGATGTGAAAGGAGGCATCTCTTTCTCCAGTGCTTTGTGTGGGATTATATGTGATTTGACGGTACTCTACAGTCAAACTGCGTCAGAAGTCTAGAAGTGTCTAGGCTGTGCATCCCGTAGGCCAGGGCAATTACTAAATCTTAGGTACTACTCAGCCAATGAAGCACTGATAGTAGTAGGAATTTAAAAGGGAAAGAAACAATAGATTTTCAAAAGTGAGACTTCATAAATCATGGTTTTCAGCACTCAAAGTGGATTTTGGGGCTTCATGGCCTGGCAAATTGTCCCTAACATGTCTGGTCTCTTTAAAGGATAGTGTTCTTAAGAGTGTTAGAACACTTTCATCTTATGTGGGGAAAAAAAACCAGAAAGGAAATAAAGAGGAGATTTTTTTCCTGTTAGTGACATGTTTATTGTATTTCTAGGAGAACTTTTGTGTCAATTGCTCATTAAAAACTGTTTCTAGCACACAGAGCCTTTCCGGCAGTTGCAATGTTTCTCTTTTTTTCCCCAGGTTTGTAGCTAATCATTATGATTTCTGAAAAAGTGATAATCAGGAAGTATCTAGATAAGTGGTAACACTGAGTAGAAAATGAAATGTCAAATTGACCCAACTCTTTTTTTTCTTTTTTTCCCCCCATTAAATAGAGCTTCTTACAGTCACATTAGTCAAGATATCATTGATTACAAGAATCCTTATTAAAATTTGTTAAAACCTCACACTTAGCAGACAATTTTGTTGAAGGTTTCTGGCATGAAAGCACAAATCCTTCTCACTATCAGCAAGCAAATTTACACAGAGGTCTTATAAAAACAACAAAAAAAGAGAAAAAGATGGAAAAAGTAACGGAAAATAGCAGCATATTAATTGTTATGCTGTGCATAGCTGTTCTTTGGCAGAGGGGCAGAAATCAGCAGCTTTAAGTCATTGATATAGCAAACTCTTACATCTGTAGTTACAATTTCTTTCCCTTTGTATGATTTTGAGGAATTTATTTTTATTCACATTGTCTTTAGTTAGACTGCAAACTGTGTGGATTGGAGGCTATGTCTCATATGTGTCTGTGAAGTATGCAACAGAACTGACTATTACATAAATTGACTTCTCATACCCTTCAATGATGAGATGGCAGAATGGCTTCATGAGAGCAGTAGGTGTTGTCTACCTCGACTTTTGACACTGTCTCCCACAACATCCTCATAGGTCAGGTCAGGAAATGTGGGCTAGGTGAATGGACAGTGAGGTGGATCAAGAACTGAATGGCAGAGCTCAGAGGGTTGTGATCAGTGGAGTGGAATCCATCTGGAGGCCTGTTGTTAATGTGTTCCCCAGGCAGCAATACTGCGTCTCGTCTTATTTGGCTTGTTTATCAAAAACCTGGAGGAAGAGATATAGTGCACTCTCAGCAAGTTTGCTGGTGATACGAAGAGGGGGAGTGGCTGATCCACCTGAAGGCTGTGCTGCCATTGAGCGGGACTGGGATCAGCTTGAGAGCTGGGTTGGGAGGAACCTTAATGAGGTTCAACAAGGGAAGGTCCAAGATTCTGCACCTGGGGAGGAAGAACCCCAAACACCAGAACAATCTGAGAGCTGTCATACTAGAGAGAAGCTCTGCTGGGAAGGACCTGGGAGTCCTGGTGGGTGACAAGCTGACCGTGAGCTGGCTGTGCCCCTGCAGCCAGAAGGGCCAATGATATTCTGGGGTGCATGAGGAAGAGTGTGGCCAGCAGGTGAAGGGAGGTGATCCTCCCCCTCTAGTCAGCCCTGGTGAGGCCACATCTGGAGTGCCATGTCCAGTTCTGGGCTCCTCAGTACAAGAAAGACAAGGAGCTACTGGAGGGGGTCCAGCAGGGGCCAAAGATGATGATGGGTTTGGAGCATCTCTCCTGAGAGGAGAGACTGCAGGAGCTGGGCCTGCTTAGTCTGGAGAAGACTGAGAGGGGATCTCATTAATGTGTGTAAATATCATAAAGGCAGGTGCCAAGAGGATGGTGCCAGACTTTTTTCAGTGGTGCCCAGTGACAAGACAAGGAGCAATGGCCATAGATTAGAACACAAGAAGTTCCGCCTCAACATAAGGAAGAACTTCTATACATTGAGTGTGGCAGAGCATTGGAACAGGCTGCCCAGGGAGGTTGTGGAGTCTCCCTCTCTGGAGACATTTAGATCCCACCTGGATGAGTTCCTATGTTGCCTGCTTTAGGCAGGCAACCCTTCCAACCCTAACAATTCTGTGATTCTGTGACTTGAATTATGTAGTGCATAGGTAATGTTCATCCAAGACAAAACATTGAAACCAGTCCTTGGCTTTTAGGCAGCCTAGTTAGGCAAAACTTCTCATGCTATTGAAAGTTTTGCATGGGCAAAGGTGAAATGAAAATTTGATTAATAAAATTATTGTTCTTCTATGTTCTGGAGCTACATCCATTTCCTTCTCATACGCTTGTGCCCAGGAAGCTATAATGGAAGCAGTGGTAAAATTAAGTGTTCCTTGTATTACTGTCGCAAATCCCACATGTACCTATATTTGTGTTTGAGGGAAAAGAAAAAGGTCTGTCAAGCAGTAGTGCTACCTTTTTGTGTCTGTTTTATTTCAGTTCTTAGAAAAAGGCTATTGCACAGGAAAATTTATGAAAACAGTATTTTTGTTAAATGAAAACAGTGTTTTTCTTTGTTATACATTTTCATAGAGAACAACTGTATCCTCATGCTCAAGAGAAGACAGACAGCTTAACACTACTCTCTTTGTATAATTTATTTTTTAATTAGAGTGTACTCTGTATGAATGATAAGGCAGTATTTGGATTACTAAAAACCCCCAACTGTCTGTGTACTGGTGCATCTTGTGAAACGTGGTTGTAATGAGGTAAAAGAAGGGCACAGGAAACACACGTTTCTGTATAGATTTTACAGTGCTTTCCTGTCCTCTGAAAAATTTGGATGACATTGTCCCTTGGCACACCTATTTTTGCATGTTGCTTAGGATCCCAGCTATACTTTTGCTGCAAGTCTCCTGATTGCTCCTCTTTACTGTGCCTTGGTAATCACTGAAGGGTGGCCTTGGGCTCTTGCTCTCTGTCCCTCCTCGTCCATCCTGTTAGTGCACAGGCTGCATCCACAGCCAGGAAAACATAGCCAGGACATCCTTGTTTCTCAAAACCTTGAGCTGAACTGGAAGCTTTGAATATAGGAGAATACATTACTGCTCTCTGCCTTCTGATCACAGAGCCCTGAGGATTTAGAACTACTTTAGGACCCGTACATCACTATGCAGTACTAGTTGTACCCAGCATTTGGGTGAAATCTGGTTTAAACAGCAAAATACCAAAGGAATTTTCCACAGCTTCTGAGTTACTGCTCACTATGTGTTGACTGTTTTTAATATCATATGTTACTAATCCATTGGTTCCACTGTTACAGAGAAAAATCCCAAAAGTTTTACCTATTTGTTTGCATAAAGTATGAGGAAATGGAATTGACTTTTCTTTGCTTGGACATCTTGTTATTCTAAATATTTCTTCACCCTTGTCAATATATCAGCAAAATAATTTTAAGTAGTCTGTTGAAAATAATAATAAACCCCCCATTTAACTGTTAAAGTATAAACAAATCAAACACATTACAGGCTCTCTTGTTATGGTTCTCAAATAATTTGGGCTTGAAATTAAGATTGGCAGGCCATGACTGCATTTAGTAAAGAGAAAATGAAGTACTAATTCTTCTATTTTTCAGTATCCAGTCTGCAATTTGAATATCTAATCAGTTTCTTTCGTAACTTCTAAGTGATATAAGACTTTACTACCTTTGAATTGTTTAAATGGAGTTCCAAACATGCCCTAGTTCTTATGTTTTTTTTTTTTTTTTTTTTTAAATTTGCATTGAATATTCCAGCTTCTTTTTCAGCTTTGCTGCTCCTGTCATGGACAGAGAAATAATATCAATAATCTGAAACTTTCAGTATTTCACTTTCTTTGAGATTCTGAATAACTGATATCTTGAGAGAATTCAAAGACTTTGTAAAATGAAATGTAATAAGATGCAAATAAGGCTTTGGGTTGATTGGCCTACTTCTGAGATCTAGGGTTTGATTCTGCTCATTGTGTGAGCAGTAGGAGAGTTAGATTTGATGGTATTCCAGTGGTAGAAACTTAGAGTGTTTCTTTCGATAAAGTATCTTCTGCCTTGCTTAAAGCTTTATTTACTACTTGTCAAATTATGAATTTTACTGTAAAAAGTCTTTTAAGGCTTGTGACTACACTTTTGTTCCATGTGCCTGTTGTTTAACCAGATGTCTCGCACTTCTTCAGCCTGAATGGAAATAAATTAAAAACAGTAAAGTCAACCCTGATCTATTTTGTGCCTACTCAGTGGCTTTTCTAGTGAAAGTCACTAGGCAAAAAGGTAAAATGTAGGCTTTCCTTGTGAATAGATTCAGGCAGCTGCATCACTGAGTACTTAAATATAAACCTGTTATCTGTAGTGATTCATTAATTAGTGATCTGCCCAAGCAGACACAAGGGAGAAGAAAACATGGATAGAACTCTTGGAAATTGAATTAATATTCAAATACTGCAGACAGGTTTCAAGAGGGCAGCCAAGTGACTCAAATGAATAATGAAGTGTGTCTTAAAATTGCATAGAAACTGATGAACCTGTGGGTAAGTACATCAGGTCAGTTTCATTTCATGCAAATGAAAGAATGTCTCTGTGGGAGGGAGGGGGAAGGAAACACTCATCTTGATGTATTTGCTAGATGTTATTACCTTTTCCCTCTATTTTCATAGCGTTACACCTACAGTATTTGTAAGACACAATGTGATGACACTTAATCTAGTGAAAAAGTGTTTTGAGACATACTTGGCTGAAAATGTGGGGTAACCCAAGTGTAAGAAATGACAGCCTGGAACGTTAATGGAGAGAAGGGATATTCTTGATATTAAAGATCCAGCAAAGAGGTTTGGAGATCTGGTTTCACCTCTCAAAGCTGTTGAGGGCTGTATGTGATGTTGAGCAAATCACTCAAGCATGGGCTGTTTCCTCAGCATCTGGAGTTGTTTAACCCCTTGGGAGCTTTTGAAAATATCGCTCCATAAACTGTCACCAGCACTTTTTTGTTTGTCATAGTTTCCACTTACACTTTTTGAATTCACCTCTATCATGACAGGGATGGATGTCTCCTGGTTGCATTGTAGAGCACCTAGTGAATGGAGGTCCTTCATGTGAGTTTCTAGGCATTCTGTGGCGTTGAATGTGTATTTCCACATCCTGGAAGGCGAAATTATTATATAATGATAACCTGGACTTGAAGTGTGCTGTGGCTTCTTACAATAGAAAAATAATTCCTATACTTATATTTAGGCTTACTAGTTCTTATTACACTCTTCCTTGAGTGAGCGCTGAGGATTGTGTTGAGACTTCAGCCTTACATATCAGTACTCTGGTCAATCAGGAGAGCATAGTATATTTGTTTTGGAATTGATTTGGAGAACTGTAAAGTGTTTCAGTCTTGTATTGCACTAGTTCAATGTTTTATATGCACTTCTTGGTGAAACTTATACCTAAAACCCATAAGAAACTCTTCTGAGACTTGAATTTATGACTTCATGTAATATGAAATTAGATGTTGCTTTCTCCCAGAACACAGGTGCTCTGTAAGTGGTAGAGACCGCATTCTCAAGGCTATTGCTATTATTACTGTTATATTGTACCATCAGAAGCAAAACTTGGAGACCTTTAGAAGTGAAGAAATTGATCTTCTAAGGTAAACAGAAATATTCAAATTCTTTGAGCTTGTGTAAAGGCAGTGTGAGAATTCTGAAAAAGAGTGAAAATAAAATGTGTAATAAAAACCAAAGGGTTTAACTTTGACTAATGGGTGCCTAATGGGATCAAAACTTTGACTTTGGGTCTTGCTCCCTACAGGATGCATGGAGAGAGGCACCAAAGGTTAGAATCAGTATAACACCCTTGTAGCTCTAGGCATTCTGAGCACCCTTCAATTGTGTGCAACAGTGGGCTGCTGCAGGAGGGCTTATCTGGTTGACAGTGGTCAAGAGAAGGTACTTCTTTTATACATCTGATAAAGTGAAGGTCTGTGCACCTGTGGGAGGATGCATCCTACAATTTTTTTAAACCTTATGAGAGCATCCTGCTCTTAAGGGTTTCTACAGCTGTTGGGATTGCATATTTCTGTGTTGCTTACCTCGGAGTGTTCCTTGCCACAAAGAATACTAGGGGTTTGTTTATGAAACTTGGAAGTAATCAACAATGTTAGACACATGCCAGAAAAGAAATATAGACCCTGTTTCAGAAGTTAGAGCTCTTTCTGCTCTATTAATCTCTGAGAAACACGTTCTTGGTACTCAGGATGCATTTACACAAGATGCATTTTTATTGGGAGAGGTATATTGGCACAAGTCATACCGTAAATATAAGTGGGTTTCATTCAGGCTTAAGCCTTAATTCTGAATTCTAGAAAGGGGGTCTGTTGATCCTTTTACTGTGGCCTTTGACAAATCCTTATGACTCACTCACTCAGTTTTGAGTATGCTTTCAGCAAACTGCTGTCCACCTTGTAAGGAAGTTCTCTTTCCTTCCCCTGGCAGTCATTCACAAGTTGTGATATTAATTGGCTTATACAGAGATATGGCTTATACAAGTACTTGTAAATGTTGACACAAAACTTTTGCCTGAGATCAGACATGCTGTATGTTACAGTACACTGAGTAGAAAGGGCCAATAGAACACTTAACACAAATTATTTTAAGTAGTATGTCAGTAAAAATAAGTCTGCAATAAATCAGTAAGTTGTGCTAATAGTAAATAAATAAATACATAAGAAATTATTTACTGTGATGGTGGTGAGACACTGGAAAAGGCTGATTAGAGAAGTTGTGGATGCCCCATCTCTGGAAGTGTTCAAGGTCAGGTTGGAGGAGGCTTTGAGCACCCTGCTCTAGTGTCTCTGCCCATGGCCAGGGGATTGGAACAAGATATTCCTTCCAATCCAAACCATGCTTTTATTCTACAACTTAGTCTTTCCACTCTTTGGAGCTCTTGTTCTTAAATCTGCCTGTAAGGAAGGAAATACATGCTTTTGTACAGAAATATGAAATGATTGTCACCGGAGCATGGCCTGAATTGTTTGAGGCAAAGTTTTCACATGAGCTTTTCATGCAAAGTTTTCTGTGAAGCTGTTTCATGTGATGTGATTCTGGCTAAAGGGTTACTTTGTGTGCCTACTGCTCACTTCTGCCGAACACCAGCATTTAGTCTGTCACTTGGTTTGGCAAAACACTCCATAGAGCGTGGCTTTCTACAGGAACCTGCTCTGTTTAATAATAAACTGCCCTTTGAGACCTAGGTCTATAGATGGCTTAGCTGTTGAATGTTGACTTTTTATAATAAACCACTGCTGCCTCTAGACATATTGTACTATGCAGGCTGGCATTAGAAGATTTAAAGTTTTGTACAGGAATTAACATGGGTTTTCTTTACACTCTAATTTTAGGAGTTGGATGTCTTCATGGTTTACAGCTTTTTCTAGAGAATGGTCTACAGCTTTTTCATGTTACTTCTCAAATCTCATCCCACCTTCCCAGTAAAATGTCATTTTTTCCTATATATAGAATACTAAGTGTGTTTCATAAAGGCTGTGTCCGTGACTTCATTTTATGTAGTCCAGATAATTCAAATAGACAAATTTGATGTCAGAATACTAAAGTAGTGTTTCTGGCACCGTGATCCAATAAGAGAGGACTCATTATGTTGTCAAAAGACTGGCATTATGTTTCTCATGATCAAGTACTGAGAGTAAAGGCTGAACTAAATATGAGAAAAAGAAATAAACTTTTTAAAACATGCACTTGTATTATAGGACTATAAAATCTTTATTGTCAGAAGTCGGGATATAAAATGAAAATAGAAATTCTGATTTGAATGGTTTGGTTGGATTGGTTTAGTATTCATTCTTGCCTAAACATTCTTGTTGAATTGTCTTTATTTTCTTAATAAAATAGGATAATGTATCACTTCTCTTGTGTTCTGCCTCTTTTAATCCATGGGATGAAAAAGTAAGAGAAGCAAATCGGTTTTGCAATATCGCTGACTATTATTCTGAAATCTTATGAAGAAATGAAGAGCCAATGATAATGTTTCTTTTCACATTCTCTTGCCTCTTCTCCCAGCACAGTAAAATAAAAAATCATGTCTTGAAAGTCTAACATTCTCATGAAAAATTTAAATTACTAAATTATATCTATTTTTGCTCTGTGGGGAAAAAAGCTATGATGACTTCTCAGCAAATTATATCTCTCTAGAGCTGATTTTCTTACTAAACTTTTTGTCAGTTTAATATAAAAAAAGAGTAAGACAACAATCCATACCCTATTAAAATCTGATGTAAGAGAAACGTTATGATTATTCATAATAATGGAATAATTCCAGCTGCTGACTTGTGAATATCATTGCAATTACCCATCTTCGCCCTACCATCTGTACGTGGGCATGTTTTTGAATATGTGGTAACCCAAGAAACAACTGAATTTGGTGCTTAGTTTTATCGTTTACTTGACAGGGTGGTGATTGGTCAAAGGTTGGACTGATGATTGCGAAAGTCTATTCCAACCTATATGATTCTGTGGTTCAAGAATTGGCTAGGAAAGATGAACATACAGTCTATTATCATTTTCAAACACAGTGGCTTTAATGCCTGGAAAGAGACGACTTTCCTTCTGGCTTAGGTAGCCTGCTATGGAGTTGTTCCTGAGCAGGTTCAGATTGGAGCCCTATTTAACCTATTCACGAGTGGCAGAACTTCTAAAGTTCCCCAAAACTTGTAGTTATATAGAAATATCTTAAATATGTTCACCATATAGAGAAGGAGACTGTATTTGCCCCCTCCCACCTCCCTGTATTTTTTGTGGGTGTTTGGGAACTGTGAAGATGAAAGGGTGTGTGCACTGCTGTAAACAACTCTATTTTGGTAAAGACGCTGTAAGTGAACTGGATATGGATCTGTTAGATGTATCACAAGTCTCAGGGAAACTAAGTGGCAACTGTTTTGCCAGACTTTTTCTACTTTCTGCTCTTGTATCTCCCATATTTTGTGAGCTCTTTTAATAAAGATCAGAAATCCTCTTTCATTTTAGAATTTACAGTGTGTTATCTAGAATCTGACCTGATGGTCAGATCTCTGTAATGTCTTTCCATACACAACATATAGGAACTTTTCTCTTGTAGCAGCTTTTGTGAGTTAGGAATGTGGGTGTATCCCTTGCACAGCTGTGTCAGGGCAGCCAGTGTCACTGAATCCCCACCTTTCTTACTCCCTGGAGAGGTAATGAAACCTCTGCCTTTTCTGGAGTCAAAGGACAAATATCATCCAAGTTATCTTGCTCTTTGAGGATAACTTTAAAAGATTTAATTAAACAGCTGTGAAGTGGAAAGCGAAAAAGGAATTTCTCAAAAATCAGCAGGTTTGTGAAATCCAAGGCAATTTAACATAAGAGTGAGCAATGGGTTAGGATAACGAAAGTCATAGAATCTCATTGAACCATACTGTGACTACTTGCACCTTTTAAGAGAAACTGTATTAGAAATCCTTGACATTCTACTGTGGTCTGTAGTATTAATAAAAAATCCTCGCCTGATTCTATTTTGAATTTGCAAAGATTAGTCTCTAGGACATGCAAAAAATCTGTAAACCTAGGCAGTATAATTTTACATTTGGAACAGAAAGAAATGTGTTTAAGAAGTAAGATGTATTATTGGACATTGCTTTTTCTGCAACCTTCTAATAATTTAAGATCCCTTAAGGGAAAGAGGGGAATATATTTATCTAAACCTACTGTTAAGTAGGTTAAGAAATACAGTAATCAGCTATCAGAGCAACATAAGTGAGATTGACTTTCCGTTTTTCCCAAGAGAATTGTGCTGTGATCCATGATTCTTGTATAACCCCTGTTTATGTTTCACTGCCTCCAGACATTAAATATGGGCTTAATAGAGCTTGTGGTAGGCAGAATGACTAATTACTTGAGCTTCTGACCCTGTTCTGCTCTGGAAAGATTTAGTATCTATTGTCATGGGTGCACCCACCCCCGTGTTTTGACTATTGATCATCCTTTGGCAGCCACTGCCTGATGCAAGCACTAGGTAATTGTAAAAATTATGTGATTTTGTGTTCTGAAATTATGCATCAATTAAGAACTGAACCAAATATATATCTTTCAAAGAGTCTTGGGATGCAAGTTTTTCCTTCATTTGGGCTACAATTTTCTATCTACTAATATTATCCAAAGCAGTCTTCTCCATTTGTCACACAACCAGGACAGGCATACTCCCCCTCTCCCCATCTGTCCCACCTTTAGATTTCTCATCTTTATTAATGATGAGTTTTGGGGGGTTTTTCTTTTATCACAAGTCTCACCCATCTGAGATGTCAGCAGAGTGAAATGAACATCATCTGTGGATTTTTCATACATTTTGGAAAAAAACCTGTCATCTCACTTTTAAGGAAAAAAAAGCCCCACCTAGTCAAAAAATTAAAAATGTCTACGTGTTTTAAAAAAAAAGTCTTTATTTCTTTGTATTGCCACATTACTGTCAACATCAAATGGGCCATGCCAGGTTGTTGCTGTAGGGTTGTCCATGACTAGCAGATTGTGTGGAACAGTGTATAACAGGGATTTTTGAAAGTTCTGGTAAGTTCAAAAAAACGCATTTCATCATTTCAATGCAAAAAATTTTCAAGGAGATGAATAATTTTACTCCCGTGTCTGTCTCCTTGACTTGTGATTTTTTTTTTTTGGTCAGAAAAAGGGCTATTGGAAAAGAGGAAAACTTCATGTCATGTAAGACATATCTGCTTTGGGAGAAAGTATGCTGTCTCTCTTACAGTATATGAAGGATTGTCTTTGACATTGTTTTCAATAAGGGATACCTACAATTCCCCAAGGAGTTACTGAACATACTGCACATGCTTCCAGAACATTATTAGACCCTTCAAAAAAAAAAAAAAAATGCAGGGGGCAAAAGTTCTGCAAATCCTCTTCTAATGAAGTCAGAGACAAATGGAGCAATGTTTTGTCCCTTTGTGAGCCTTGAAGGAGCATTCCACAAAATACATGGATCATTGGCAACATGTGTCACTGTTTTTTTTCCTTTGTGTTTTTTTTTTCCTTAATTGACCTACTTTCACACATTTTGGATAGCACTTACGTAATAAATCCTGAGTGTACTCCTGTAATTGCTACCAGTGATTGTATTCTATATTCTAGAGGTCAGGCCTGCCATTCGTACAGATCAAGGCAGGCTGGAAGAATGGGCTGTCAGGACCTCGTGAAATTTATCAAGGTTGAAGATAAAGTCCTGTATCTGGGAAGAAATAATCACTTGCACCAGTGCAGGCTAGAGACTGACTGGCTGAGGAGCAGCTGAAAAGGACTTGGGAATCTGGGTAGACAGCGAGCTGCACAGCTTGGTAAGTGATGAGAGACAGCACACCATGGGAGGATAAGATTTCAGTGCCTACATTGAAACAAGGGAGATTATGTCAGGATATAAAGAAGGTCTTCAATACAAAGAAAGTGATACAGTGAAAGAAACTTCCCAGAGACACTGTATTCTTCCCATCCTTGGAGGTTTTCAGGGCCAAACTGGATAAAGCTTTGAATAACATGGTCTAATCTCATAGTTGACCCTGCTATGAGCAGGAAGTTGGACTTGAGGCTTCAGCAGTTTCTTTCAAGCTGAGTTTTCCTATGATTCTATTTTAAATATCAGTAAATTCCTGGATGCTAATACACTGGATAATATAGCCTTTGTTTTCACTTTTGTTATTAACTTTCTTGTTCTGTTAGATAAAATATATTGCAATAAACAATACTATCACTTGTCTATTGAATGTCTAGCAGCTACTCAAGATAGGCAGTGATCAGTTCATGAGGGCCCTTATGGTCTTTGGATAGTTTTGCAAAGCTTTGTATATTCTTACCTAGAAAAAAGAATAAAATAAATTATTCAAAGTCTTTATTTACCTTTCACTACTATTTTAAGAACTTAGATATATTTCAGTTTTCTTGAAGACCTATAGCTGAAGATTTGGTGCTTGTTTTATAACCTTGTAAAGACTTTATTGATGCATTTCACACAGTGAAAAATAGAAGCAAGAAAGCATAACTTGCAAGTAACAATTTAAAATGAATAGAATAAAATGGAAGATTGGTGTCTTCTGTAATCCAATATTTATGCATAGATACCAAATACAGAGAATTGTTTTCCACTCTTTGTACATTTACTCTTTTCAGCACTTCTTTCATTATTTTGGGGACTTCTTCTTTGCTCTCACATGCTTTTATTTCATATTTAGGTACAGAGTTCAGATGAAAGGAATGGCCTCAGTGTCTGATGTGAATATATGCCAAAAACCATTTTTCTAGTAGTCCAAAGTCAGTGGCTTCTCCTGGGCAGAATACATGAGTTATTTTAATAAGAAAATCTTTGCTTTAATAGTTTCATTTAAAAAAAAATTCAGAAGTATGCGTGGACAAATTTATTTTAAAATTATACAGAAAGTTATAAGACAATTTCTTAATGCAAATGACATTTCGAAATCCTAGACTCACAGAACAGAATGCAGCTGGAAGGGACCTTAAAGATCATTTGTTTCCAGCTCTGCTGCCGTGATTAGGGACACCTTACATCAGACAAGGCTGTTCCAACCCGGCCTTGAACACTTCCAGGGAGGCAGCATCCACTTCTCTGAGCAACCCATGTCTCACCACCCTCTCAATAAGAATTTAGTCCTCATATCTTATCTAAACTTATCCTCTCACAGTTTAAAACCATTATCCCTTGTCCTATCAGTTCTAGAACTGCCTAAAATTTATTCCAGGAAATAGTTTTGCTCTACTGAAGTACGAATTTTGTCTCTTGAGATTTGTAATGAAAGTGACTCCGTTGAAGAAAAGGCAGAAATACGTCCTTTAGACGTGATTTCTGCCAGTGTAGCAAACAGTCATTGGAAAAACATCTGAATTTCAGACAAACTGTTTGAAGATTGTCTGGACTCATTTAGTCTGCATGTATAGGACTTTTATTTTTAATGAAAAGTTCACTGGAAATTTTGTGTTACAATGTGAGGCATCTTAAATAGATTGACATCTGCCCACTTCCTGATTTAACAGGTTCTACTTTGTGGGAATGTTCTTAAAGCTGAAATAATGATGAAGTTATCTTTCTGGTTTTTCCCCTTGTTATATCTCTTCTTTTGGTTACATCTCTGTTCTTTTATTTTGTATATATATATGTACACTAAGAGTTTTGCCTAACAGAGTCAGCAGTAATTTCTTACTCTTCTGGGTTTTGTACCAGGCTTTTAGTAGAGCCTTTCTTTTTAAGCCAGACCTTCAAGCTCTGAAAACTAAGTTTCTTTTTGGCATACTGAATATACTTAGTGCCAGGGAATCTTATAATTAAACAGAAACAGTTTCAAGGGATTTGGTTGGGGGAACTCAAAGGAAGGACAGAGATTTTTTACTGCTTAGGTGAAATATTTTGTTATTTCCAAAATAATTTATTTATATTTCATTTTTTCCATATTATAAGAACAAAAACATTGTAAGAGAACTAGTTTAGTTAGGGAATAGTCGATTAATCTCCTATAACTTCCAAACAGACGTGTCGGTTGAGATATGTCATTTCTCTTAATTCCTAATAAAATATTTCTGTTGAACAAAATGCTCATATTGGTGCCTCTTGAATTACAGTCCCTTTTTAAATGAAAGGTTGGTCTAAGGGTGCTGAAGGCCTGGAAGGCTCTGCACCGTTAACTCAAGTCCTTTACTGTCGCAGGAGGCACAAAAAATGTTCAGCTAGAATGGATTTATGGAACTATTTCAAAAGGCCCAAGACTTTCCCATAAACTTTTGACTTTTACTATCATCCTGCCCCAAGACACAGGTATTGTAAGTGTCAGGAAGAAGCCAGGGAGTCCTCACAGAAAGTATTTTGGTTCCCTGGAAGCTATTTCTTTATAAAAAAGCCCAGAGGACCCAAAGGAGCAGGCTATACGTTATTTTACAGTTCTTAATAATGTCACATGAGTGAAATATCTCTGCTAGATGCTGAGTGTGTTATTTTAAAATCATACCTGAGTAAAAAAATCTCAACTTTGTTTCCAAGAATTTAAAGTTACTGGGCCTACCAGTAAGCATAATGTCCTCTGGCATTCATTCACACGCTGGTAGAAAATGAAAAACTATGCAGATCAGCAGTAATCCAGAGATAAAATAGGCATTCAAAGAAGTAAATTTTCCTTTTTGTTCTTCCTTGGACATTAGAGAAAGCTTGAGGTATGAGATTATTTCACTGTGTAATTTTTAGTGCTTGCAGTTATTGTTGAATGGTCTGTTTTCCCTGTTTACATAATATCACAACCCCACAAATTTCTACCACAGACTTGATTTATATTTCTCATGTAATTTCTTTGCTCTCACAGTTCAGTGCTGGAAAGATTCAGTTCTCCTTGGAGCAGAGTAAATTGGGGTTGACCTCTTGTTAAAGTCAAGTGACTAGTATCTACATTACAAGGATGTTTATTTAAGGACTTAGCATAGTAGCTGAATTGTTGAAAAACCCTTCTTGTGTGTTAGTAACACACACTTTCCCACAATATGAGGTTTTTGTTAATGCTTCTGACATTTTGCTCTTAGTTCCAGCCTGTGCCCCACATTTATCCTTTCTCTCTGAGTTTTCCAAATGTTGTGTCTCTTTTTCTACTCTTATTTTAATCGGGCCTCAGCTGTTTCTTCATGCTGTCAGATCTGAAATGTACATCAACCTTTATCTGATGCTGCTCTTTATAGATGTTTTCAGACTTATCATCTGTGCCTGATAAGGCAGTGAACAATAACTAATTCCTCTTCCAGTGTAAGCTTTCTTGCAGGTATTATTTCTGGGATCTTCAGACATATTATGGAAGGGAAAATGATACCTTGGCTTTCCCTTTTATATTTAATAATAGATTTCAGAAAGTGATTCTCAGAGTGAATATAAAATTTCCATTGCATTAATGAAAAAGAAATAGCACTTACTAAAAAGTAGTACTCCCAGTGAACAGCAGGACCTAAGGTCCTCTGAGTCTTTATCAAGTAAATCTTCCATCAAAGTAAAATTTTTAAGAAATGAAGGGTGTTGCATATTCTTATTCTTGTTATTACTAAAATAGGATGGTATTTTTTGCAGGTTACTAAACCACTGTAAATCCACACATTTATCATCGTGAAAGATATTGTGGTTTGCTTGGGCTTGCTACACTTAATTTAATTGAGGTAGCCCAGTTATTCCCTTTACTTCAGAGACATTAATAACCTGAATAACTCTGCTCTTTAGCTAAACATTTTTCGGAACTCAGGAGCTGGAATTGTCAGCATTTGGCTTTATACTTGTAAAAATCCTCAGAATCAAAGAGGAGCGAAAATCCCTCGATAAACCAAACGTGTGGCATGTTTGGTGGTGATTGCCTTGTAAAAAACAGGCTATGAGTAGACAAAGAGATAGAATTTTTTTTTCCTTGAGAGTCTGGTCCTGTAGGTCAAACTGGAAAGTGTTAATGGCGCATTTTTGGAAGGCTCCATTACCACCATCTCTTTCTTACCCTTGCTGTGCCAAGGAGCTGTCAGATTACCCACTTTCATAAGCAGTAAAACTAATACATATCACTGTAAATATAATATGAAGAATAGCAACACTTCTCTCAGACAGTGTGCATGGTGAGCTACATCAGCAGTTTAAATACAGGTGCTGTAATAAATACAAAAGGTTTAATAGACTTCTATAAAGTATTTTTTTCTATAGTGCTGTCTGTAGACAGCAAACTCATGCCAAAATTCTAACTAAAAGCTTGTGACTAAGGACTTAAAAGCATTAGTAAAAAAATAGCTTTAGGTGCCTAAGTTCATGTCTGACAGAACTCAGCAGTGCTGTGTCAGAAATTACTTCACCTCAGTGAAGGTGTTTGGCTTTGGTCCTGTAATTCCAAAGAAGGGCTTGTAAGTCTTCATTAAGAGTATTGGGAAAAAGGGGTGCCAGAAGATGTGATTGCAAATCTTGCCTTAGGCAGAGGCCAGCCCGAGAGACTCCTTCCTGGGTGCCTATTTCCATCACAACTCCATGCAGGGCTGCCTGGACTACCTTGGGTTGCAGCACTGCTGGAGCACCAAGCAGGCCCTGGAGGTGGGAGCTTCATCAGGTAACTGTGTCACCAAAAAAATCCCCTTGCTGAGTGGAGTTACTGCCTCCACCTGGGAGCTTTGAAAGACAAAAAGGAGTTCAAGGTGAACTGCTTCAGTTATTAGCCTGAAAATGCTATTATTGGTAGTATTAAATCCCACCCATGTTCCAAGCCTGAAGAGCTTGTGTTGACCTGAGGGAAGAGGGACCTCTCACTCAGCTTGGCTGTCTTGGGCGAGGTCTCTCGACATGAGTGGATAGGCCAGGTCTGAGGCAAGCATCAACATCATCAGTGTTACCTTAGATACCAAGGAAAGCTTTTCAATCAAGCAGATGCTGAAAGTTTAGGGACTCTGGTGACCTCACTGGGAGTTTGAATCAGTCTCTGATTGAAAAGAAAAAGTGTTCACAGATGCTACACTGTGGTAGCCTTAACATTTGGTAAAGTGCTGGTGATGGGCTGCTCCTTCCTTCAAATATGCTCACAAAACCTGGGCAGCTGTGACATCACTGTCTGCTCTGATTAGGGAATAGATGTTAAGTTCACCTTTTTTTGTCTAGAATTTTTTTATTAAATGTTTTAGTGTGATTCATTCTTTTGTTCTGTGAGGGAGAAGGTATCCTGGAGTTCCCAGGGGCAATGGTCACTTTTATAGACATTCAGTGTGCCTTCCATCTGGCCTAGCAGAGAAGACATTTCAACTACTTCTGGAGAAAAAAAAGAGTGATATAAAGTAGAGAGTTGGGATTGGTCACAGAAAGCAGATAATTATTTTCTTTTTCAAATCCATAGTAGACCAACCAATGTATGTACAAAGATGATATGCAAAATGCACAAAACCAAAGAAAACCCAAAAGTATTTGTGAAGCAAACCAATGTTGTAAAATTGCTCTTCTTTTTTTGTTTTCTTTTTTTAATTAAAAATTTATCCAGTATGATAATATTCCTATTAAAGCAGCCAGGCCTATGCACAAAGATTTGTCGTCACCTGGGGATTTCCCTGCCTTGTGTAAAGCTGAACCCTCTCTTCACTGCTTTTTTTTCCCTTGTCACTTGATATGGAATTAATTAGAAATTCATCTCTATTAGTTTCAAAATCTGTTTCTTTCCACTTCCCTGAATTTTAGTCTGATTGTATTCAATGATTTGATGTACATTTTACTTCTGTACAGAAATATGCCATGACTCAAAAACTGATATTTCTTCATGTGACTCATACTCTTGTGTAACATCTCTATTGATAGCTTCTCTGAATGCTTTTGCATTTTTCAGAGAATGCTTTGTGTGCTTAAATGCCAATGTTTTCCCCAAAAAATTACATCTCTGGACTTCATATATTCTTCAAGAATTTATTGTGGTTCTTGATAGAAAAGAGACTGCAAAAATAACACCTATTTAGCCCTTTTAACAAAACTCTATGGCTTGGATTTATGTAATTTTTCTTTAATGACAAAAACAACATGAATCATAATAAAACATGATAATTGTTATTATGGTCAAAATTCCAAAGTAAATTTGTGTGAAAGCATCCACTTTTTGTGGTCAGACTTATTTACAATTTTTCAAAATTAAATCAATCGTATTGAGTTTTCTTACTGACATGCTCTGATTTTTCCATTTTGCTCACACTCTGTATTCAGAATTAATTTTTAAGAGATAGTGTTTTGTCGCACCACAAAACTTCTGAGTTGCTTTTTTGAAGGAAGCAAGAAAGATAAAAATGCTTTGAACTGATCCCAGAGAGCTTTTCGGTACCTTTGTGGTATGTATGTCTTGACACAGTGTGGCAACCGTGTAATAAATTCAATGGTCATGAATATTTGTTTTACTTGTCTGCACTGTAATCCTTAATTAATCTGTGATGGGATTTCTTCACAAATGCACCACTGAAGTGCTATAAAAATATTGTCTCTCTTCTGAATAAGAGGTAAGCTGGTAAGAAACCAGAGCTCATTCAGCCAGCCATGTGCATCGCTGGAGGTCCAAATGTACAAAATTAGAAATAAATCAGGTGTTTTCTTATTAGAATGGTAAAGCTGTGCTCCTTTGAATCATGAATTAATTAACTATTTTTCCATAATATTATGTCAAGAGACCTTGCTTTGCTTAGATAAGCCATTAGATAAGCACTTTAAACTCCAGAATAATGAAGTTACCTGTCATGACCACAAATAGACAAATGTATGTGGTTCTTTAAATATACACTACGTCTCCTTAAGTAATTTCATATTAGGTATGTCCCTGTTCTTAGGATTTATTGAAGGCAAGTTACTATCACATAGAACTTGCAGGTAAAATTCTAATGTCTGCATGAGATGGAACGAGCACAAGTGGCACAGCAGAAAAACGAAGAGTTCTGCGGGTGACTGAGGAGAGGTCAGTCTTGATTTCACTGACAGAATGAGGTAATGAGATTTCCATAGCATGCCAGGTTTTTTCTCCTGGTCTTTATCGGTACTTTGATTGGACATATGTTCAGGTGAGGAAATCCTAGGTACTTTCACTGTGAACAATACTAAACTTGATTCACTTCCTTCTGACTGATACGAACACAAAACAGGCGAGGTTTTAATTTACTGCTACACTGATGATGCATCAGCTGCTTTTTTTTTTTCTACTAACTTTTGTGGAGCTTTCACTAAGCTTTCAGGGCATTTAACATTTTTTTCTTTGTTTGTTTTACTTCTTTTAAAGACTTTTTCCTATATAAAGTTTTTTGGTTTTCTTGGGGTTGTTTGGGGGTTTTTTTTGTTTGTTTGTTTTAGCTTTCACAGCCCTTCATGTAACACCTTAATTAATTGCTCTACTCTATTTATTTAGAATGACAAACAATAGAAAGTTAATTAACAAAAAAAAGTCCACCGGAGGGCAAGTTAGTAGAATGGTAAAGAAGCCATGATTTACACTATTTGCACAACTTCTTTATAAAGCAATTGCTCTTCATTATAATAATGCCAGGAGAGAAAATAGAAAAAAAAAATGTTTTGCATTAGCAAACAATTAATGAGCATTTGTAGCTGAATGGAACCCACTTTTATGTATTATTTCATTAAAAGTTTACAAGATCCATGAAATCAGAGAATAAATAAAGGTAATGATTTCAAGGTAATGGTCTCCTAGGGGGCATGAATATTGAACAAATATGTTGGTATTGCCTACTCACTTAAGCCTTAAAACCACGGGCTTTTTATACCTTAATTTTTCTAGTCTTTCATTGAAAGATCAAAGTGTGGTATTAGATAAAAGAGAAACAGGCACAAGTATTTCAAATTTATCATTAGTGCTAAATTCTTTATTGAGGCTTAACAACTTAACAAGAGCTCCCTTTTTCTGTTAAATCCCTCACAATTCAAATCCTTTTTTCCATTGTGAAGGATAGCTCTTTGTGTCCTTGAAGAAAGTAGCAAGTCTTTCGTAGAGGTTGACAACTTCTGAAAGAGTGATCAGCATTTTCTTGGCTATGTATCAAACTATACTTTTTATTTGGCAGTTTTCCATCAAGGCTGCACCTCCAGTCCTGGTGCTTGCATGCGCATTTAGGTGACAGGAAGGCCTTTCACCCTCTTCATTTTTTCACATACTTTGTGTTCATAGGCAGACCTAGTTAGCAGCTTCTTCATTTCAGCTGCCAGAAAGGTTTGGTAATGTTGATAGTTTCAGCACAATACTGCTGTTTTGCTTCCATATGTCATGAAAATGTCACGTAACTAATGGGTACAGAGACTGTCTGAAAGGACAGCTGGAGCTTGTGCAAAGAAATGTTCCTATGAGGATGTTAGAAATTTCAGGGTGTTCCTCAAATTCAACAGTCTACATATGTACAGAGGCAGCCACTGATGCTCATTTCCTCGTGCTGCTTTTTTCCTGATTGCCTGCCTGTATTCATCTGTTGGTTCTTGTCTCATATTCAGATTCTAAAAGTTTTGGGAACAAAACTGCCTCAGTCGTGCTGCTGTGGAGTCTAGTACAAAGCAGTGCTGGTTCTTGGCCTAGCTTCTTAGAAACAAGAACTATGGGAAAATAATTGTCAGGTTCCTAGTAAACCTCTGAAAACTCCATTATGGCTACTGCTTTACCATTCCCATTTCTATATACTTCCAATATGGTCTAGGTTTTTGGGTTTTTTAAAATAGGCTACAAACTGTCCCTTTCTTTATCACTTTTATCAAATTTTCATTAGAATTTGATCAAAATTGTTTTAATCAGTGCGAGTGTGGTCAGAACAAGGGTTCAGGTGGAGTACTTTGAACATATGAATGTTATTCGTGGCCTTACCACAGATGTCTTGCACATCTGTGAAATGAACACATACACAATTACTGGCTTATTGAACAATGGGCTGCTACTCAAGCACATTCTAGGCTGAGCACTCATCTGAAAGGAAGTTTGAACAAGGGATATGGAAGATCTGGACAATCCTTTGAATACTCAGAATGGAAATGCCAGTGTTGATTGAAGGTTAATTCAAATCTAAACCAAATTTCTGGGTTAATTAAATTGAGCTGGAGGCTTTGTGTGGATTTTTTTATCAAGACAGATCCTTCTGAAGAAGATTTAATAAATTAAAAACATAAAAAGGAAACTTACAGGAAGGTGATGAATTTCCCAAAACCACAAAAACTGTCTTTAATATTATTTTGAATTGGGGAATCACCTTATACATACTGATTCATTCTGTATGATCTGGTTTGCACTTTATTTTTAGTTTAGTAGTTGGATGGATTTGAATGGGAGGCTCTTTCCCAACTCTCTGGATACATCTAGATTTGTATCCAAAGAAAATGAAAGCAAATTGTTTCTGTTTTTATGAAAAAAAAAAAACTCTTTTAAAAAAATAAAGCTGTAGGCTAATGCTGTTCATCTGAAATGCTGGATTTTTGCCAAAATATAGCTTTAATTTTACAGAATTTAGAAGATTTTTTTGTTTGTTTTTAGGCAGAGAGACTCAGTTCCTTGTGGAGAGGCAGTATTCCTTTGCAGACTTGTCTATCTGATTACTTTTCCCTGCTGGAAATGTGACTAGCTCGTTACCTGGAAGAGAGTAATGGAATTGGAAAGGCATGAACATGTTAAAGTGCTTTTGTTTTATCTGAAATTGAAGCCCCCTGATATTTCCCGATGAAGCATATGAAAGTATAAAGCAAATTAAAACAGAGACCAACTTGGACAAGTATCAGACATGCATCATTTGGTGATTCTTCTTAATGAGGAGCGTCAGTTCTTTCTTCTTTTTTTTTTAATCCAATTCATCAGGGCAAACCACAGATCTTTGCAGTAACATGCAAAACAATTTCTAATCCCAAAGACTCTGTTGGTTCAAACAGCACTTTTACAAGCACAGTGACAATCTATCGCACTTCTTTAGAGAGTTCATTTTTGGTGTCAGTTATAGCATCACAATGTGCACTGTATTATTGTCCTACTTAGTGAATTGCTGATGTGTATAATGATGCACCTGTTAGTCAAGAAATCCCTCAGAAGCCAAACGGTGTTATTAAATTGACATACTCACACAGAGCCAGAATTGTCAGGATGTTTCCTCTGCATTATGCAATATTTTCTGCTTTATGGCCATTAAGACAATAATAAAGCAGCTGTCGCTGAGTGTATGTTGTCAAATATCAGTGAGAAGCACTGAGATGATGATAGCAATGTGATGCATGGTACAATAGCTAAGGATGGGTCAGTGTTTTTATTATCAATCCTGGGATTTTCTGTGCGTATATATCTTTGCCCTAGGCAGGAACTTTCCAGTCAGCAGATAAGTCCTGGAGCAACAACCAACTTTTGCACTTGCAAAATTTTCAATAAATATAACCATATAACTTGATTTATTTTCTGGAAATAAAGTTTAATGACAAACTGCCAATGAATTTTGCAGCTCTGTGGGTCTACCACTAGAGCTGACAAATGTTCTGACATCTTTGTCTCTCTGTTCAACTGGACTGCCTATATTACCATGGAGAAAAAGGGAAGAAAGAGGGTAGAAAGACATTCAGTATATCTTGAGTCACAACATCATAAATTATTTAATACATAGTTTTCTAAGAACACTTGAACACTAGGGAGCCTTGGAGCCTTTGCCCAAACTCCTGCATATCTCTTGGCCACCTAAGTTTGGGATGAGGCTGCCTGCCATTCTAAGGAAGATAACAGGATCTCTGCCAGATTTCTGGCTCTATTTGGAAGCTTTCCACAGATAGGGCAGAGGGAATAAATGAGCATCTGAGACCTGTTCACTGCACAGGTCCCAGTATGATGGAGGGTGTGCTTCAAGCACCAGAGGTGTGAAAGCCTGGTCTCCACAGATGGCCCAGGAACACTCCTATGGAGAAGAAACGTCAGTAGGAAATATCATGACCTTGATTGCCATTCTATGGAGCCATGTGGTGTTTATCACCAACATAATCTGAGGATTACAAATATTATTTTAAGATAATCCAAAGAGATAGGAATGTATTATTTCTTTACATGAGTACTGGTAGTAACATTTTTGTAGTGTAGCAAACACATAAAAAAACTACTGCCCTTCAGAAATGTTTTAGTACTTTCTCCTGCCATTGCAGATATGTCATACAGATATAGAGTGTATTACAAAAGATTGATGGAGACCAATTATGCTAGGTTCCACTTCAAGGCTCTAGAACAGGACCATGCCTCTCCCTCTAGAAAATGAGTCAGCATCCTGATTGGTTTAACAATCACTTCTTAAGATAAAGAACAGGTTATAACTGGAATAAGAGCAGAGAGCAGAGATGAAAAAAGGATTACATATTTTTTGACATAAATATGACTCCCACTTGTTTAAAAAAAGAAAAAAACAGAGAGGGAAAAAACGGAACTAGATTGACCTGAAAGCCCATTGCAGAGATTTTCTAGCTAAACAAAACCAAGATCTATTACCATGACTGTAATTTCATCTGGCTTCAGATTAGAAAAATAAAGTCTCTGATATACACAAGAGCTTGCATATAGTCTCATTTGCACCTTGATTTAGGCAGAGGCATCTCTTTTAAGCAGATCATAACATAGATATAGTAGCAAACATGGGTAATTCACCTGACAGTACCTATGACAAACTAATCCATGATACTTAATCCATATTTTAATATTTACAAGGAAAAGAGGGTAAGAGCGCAACATGAGTTACATTATATATCAGAAAACATGGTGAAAATGGGAGATGTGCTGTGTTGTGATTTGTGAAGTTAGCTGAGATGATTGGTGAAGCTGAAAAGCCACTGTGATAAGCTCCTCTCTTGAACTATATGTCACAGCTCAGCTGTTTAAAACACAGTTTGAAATTAGATTTAATGTTTCAGGGCAAATATTAGAAAGATACCATTTCGGTGATTGCATTGAACATACTGTAAAATAAGGAAACGGTGCTTAACTTCCCGGGCAAAGAAATTCAGTGTAAATTATTTCAGTTCAACTATACTTTGCATAATGAAGCAGCCAGTTATATATTATGCTGAATCCTCTCCTTCATCCATCTCCAAAATAAGTTAGGCACTCACTGGAAATATGAGTTAACATTTGTTTAAATATTGGTATTGGCCCCTAAATAAGTTGTCAGTGATGAATAACCTGATTAAATGGCTAGAAAAGTTTGTATAAGGAATTTTTTTGTTAGAACATATTTATTAGACTGTATTTTCTGATTGCCTCAGTTTTGCAGCTTTAGATTTCTGAAAACTTCAAGTAGATAATCTGACATTTTCCAGCTCTATTCTCTGCCTGAAGGGGAATGGATAAAATTAATTAGCAAGGGAATACTGCTAGCAACACCCCCCCCTCCCCCCAAAAATCTTCTTATAAACTTTTACCCAAGGATTTATTGACAAAAGATGAGAAAACAGTCTCAAATATCATGAACTTAAGAAAATCCTAGAGGCAGAACAAGATGCAAGGAGATACTGTTTGAAGCAGTCAGTGATTCAAGAGATGATACCCTGAACAATGACAGTTGGGCATTTGGAGAAGTCAAGGGTCATCATGACAGGTAGGAAATTTGCTTGGTCATCTCTGACCCAGGTTCTGTATTTCTGCAGTAAATTAAAATTTATCCTTCACATGCATGTTCTGCAATATCTGGTGCAGAGGGTGATATTCTTCAATGACAGAGAATTCCCCTTCTATTTTGCCTTTAATTCCAACACTTGTAAATGGATAAAGTTCCTGAATGCACCCTCCTTGCTGTCAACCTTTAATTAAGTGTGAAACCATCATCTTACAGAGTGAGCTTACTTTGCCCTCAGAGGCTTGCTTCCTTTCACTTTGAAGTACCTCTAGCAAGACATGTCCCTTTCAATAGCTTCCGTTCTCATCTGACTCTCAAAATGCCTGGCAAATATTTTTTTTATCCTCACGGCATGATATTGCCTTTATATTCCTTTTCAACCTACACTGAAATATTTGTTATTCAATAAACTGTTTTCTGAATTTTTAGATATTGCTCAATTCCACCTATTGCATTCACATAGAATTAAACTATTGCTTGGAACTGTAATTAATAGGTTATGATTTCTAGTAATAAAAAGGAGAAAAATAAATAAAGTAGTGAGTGATTTAACTAGTTTATATGACTTGTTAAGCTACATTCATCACATACCATAACAACAGGACAGCAACAACTGAGCTGATGCCAGAAATGTGGACAAAAGCAAACCTGGACTTCCTTTCAGCCCTGTAATGTAGACCTGGCTTCAGAGAATGGGATGACATCCAGTCCACCTTCCAGCCTCCCTAAGTCCACCACCTAACAGCTATAAGGACAACAAATATTAACCTCCAGAAGCTCTATTACCCTCCACATTTAGGGTATGACACAAGCATGGTGAAATATAGACAAACGAAAGATCTAAATTAGTGAGAAGTACCACTGTGCCTGGTAAATGTTATCACAGCTCCTTGAAAAAGTATAAAAGAACTGGTTTTTATGCCAAGAAATATGGTTATAGCTTAGAGAGGTGCTGCCCACTGTGCACATTTGGTATTTGCAGCTGTAACAGAATTAGACACACTTTTGCAGCCTGCGGGCTGCTACTAAAAGGAAACTTTCCAACTATCCCACTGGTTACTGAGGAATCAGGATGCTCCTTGTCAGCAGAGGCAAGATGAATTGAATCTTTGCACCTGTGTAAGAAACAGTGCTGAAGTCTGCAAAAGAGTGCAGAAAAATGGACCCCAAAATGGGTTTTGCTGCTCTGCCTGTGGTCATTTAAGACCCTCTGAAATGAATTTTCTGAGCATGCAAGACATATACAGTCTAACTAAATCAGGAGAAATAGTGAAATGAAGAGAATATCAGCTTACTAGGAAAATAACGAGTCATTGCAAAGAATATATAAACCACAAAATTACTGTTAGGCTGTTAGTCCATGCCAAGACTACATTTTTTAAAATACTGCAAAGAATCATGAGTAATTTTAAAAATGCCTTTTACCATTTACTACAGTATCAATATTTTCATTCTTTCTGGTCTTGCATGTGTTTCCTACTTGTTCTTGAGTTAGAAACGGTGTGCACATACACCTCCAGAGGGACAGAACAGTGACAGAGTTGTGATTCTTGACTTTGGTTTATGGATTGTGACTTGCAAATGTTAGATGTTAAATGATGTTAAATGTTAAGTTTTATGTAATACAATTTGGTAACCTAGTGGTTAATAAGAGAAAATATTTTGATGCACTGTTCTTAGGAATATAATCATGGTGTGAGAATTACATGTGAAGTCCAAAGTCTTATCTCAGATTATACAGAGAGTCAGTCTGTTAGGGTGAGAGATCTTTAGAGCTATCACAATAGATGAGATTATAACATGTTGGAGTTTAGTGAATCGTGTGGTATTTAATTTAAAATCTCAACTGCCACTTTTTTTTTATTTTATGTAAACTTTACTGGGATTTCAGCAGGCCTTGTAGAAAGTTTTTGCAACTCCGTATTATTAATTTTACATTAGCTTTATAAAAGCATAAAACAAGGGCTAGCTGAATAACGTTTCTAGAGAATTACCAGTTTATTGGTTTGTTGCTGCTAGATGAAGTAGGTAATATGTCTTGATAGACATATTCCTGTTGATTTCCAGTCTTTTCTAAAGAGAAGTGAGTGGTTCATTTGATTAATATTATTTGATAATACTATTATAAGAAATCAGAGTTATGAATAGAAAATAGATCTGTTGCTTTAGTACCTAGGCAGGTATAGTGTCCATTAAGAGAAGAGTTAAAGCCGAGTATTGGGTCAAAAGTGCGGTGTTCATCGTGGCTCAGCTGTTTTATGCCGGGGAAGATGATTTCACTTCTAGGCTTTGCCTTACCTTTGGGGAAAGGCCATGTGGCTTGCATCAGGCAGATGAGATAATCTGGGGTCTTTCCTCAAATAGCTGTGAAGAATATTGTTGCTTCAAGTCCAGTCTGAGCCAGGCTCATGGTGGCTCTGTGAGCTGACAGTTTCTTCCATTACTAGCTGAGTATCATTTCCCTTTAGATTTCTCAACTGTTATAGACAAGAAAAACAAAGGCTGGAGGGTAAACTCTCTCCAAGAGAGTTGAATTGATAGATGCAGCCAAAAGCAGAATGAGGAACTGAATGCATGAGTTGTTCTATTTTGTTTCTATGCTGATTATATGCTTGATCTGCCTTTTCCAGTTTTGGACTTCCAAAGCAGTGTATTTCTTTTTCTCTGCTTTAAATTTTGTAACATCTTTCTTTTCCAATTGCAGATCAAAAACCTGAATTGTGACTGGGAGATTACAGACTCGTATTAAGTTCCTATCAACCATCAGAAGTTTAGTAATAAGCAGACTTGTTTAAGCAAGATTTATACGCAAATTTCATTTCTTACATAGAAACCTCCTTCTTTGTCACTTAAGAATGATGTTGGGCAGGAAAATTCCTACAAAACTGGCTTGTTGACCTTCTATAAGTAATGATATTGGGAAATACATCACAGACCTTTGTGAACAGTTCTCCCAACTAGTGCTCAGTTGTGGTGTAGCCCTTTAAAATCTAGAGTTGGCAAGACCTGATAGATTCATTCCTTAAGTGCTTTCATGAATTAAGTGACTCCCTATTATTGCTGATAGGAAAATACAGATGCCAAATAAGAAAGGTTTCTACTGAAGAAATCATTCAGTGAAAAGGGTGTCAATGGTTCATATACAATAAAAAATGGTTACCCTGGAGGCAGCTCCAGAGTTACTAGTTAAGACTTGCATTTGCTTTCTACGATGACGCCATTAAAACAAACAATGTGAGCAAGATGTATAGAGCAGTGTGTGTTAGGCTTCCGGAAAACGAGCTAATGAAAAGACGACATGTCCGTTATGGACAAAGCTAGACAAACAGAAGGGTGTGCAGTGTCCTTATGCTCCAAATTCTGAGCTCCAGAGGGTCTAATGTGACATCTTTCTGCGTGAGATTTGCAAAATACTGCTGTTCTATTTGACTTCTTAAATATTTCTGAACAGAGATAGTATGGGATGCTCCAAGAAGTGTTTGATGAAACAGCCCAGGCTCTGACCCTGACTGTGCCTTGAGTTTCTTTTTTTTTTGGTGTAGCCAGCTGTCTTATGCATGGAAGTTTGACCATTAAACAGCAAGAGGCTAGGAAAAAAGGAGAAAGGCTCAAATGTCTCAGTGTGTCATTGTGATGTGGTGTATTAACTCACATTTGATTCCGGGGGCTACGAATTAGATGTGAGTCAGCTAGATGTTGTCAAGATGTAGCCTGGAAGTCATGAAAAACTAGGAATTAGGAAATTGTATGAGAAAGAAGAATGGGAGTCTGATATCCTTTCATATTTTTTTTTTTGGTGATTATATAAATCACAAGCCTGAGAGAGTTTTCGTGTACTCTGATTAGCTCTGAAATCGAGAGAGAGTCTAAACTTTTCCCCTTGGTACTCATGTTGAAGCGCTGCCTAAACATGAAGCTCCATATCTGGGTTTTTAAAAGCAGAGATTAGATATACAGATTTTTAAGGCAGATAAGTTAGAGTCTGATTACTGAAACTACTGATGAACCAAAACTTCCAGAGCTTGAATTCCATTCAGGTGGTACTTAAAAACACACTCAACAAATATAATAAATATATAGCTAATTATTTTTACAAGAAAAATGTGACAAAATACTGAGCAGAACATGCAGGACTAAACTTTGCAAGTTAAAGTAGTGGCCAAACACACTTATAGCTACTTTGATAATGGTTTGTTTATCATGCTCTAAAGACAGTGATCAGTTGACCTCATGGCTTGTACTTTCCTGGCCACAATGTCGGCTGCCAAAATCATTTAGCCCTTTATTATACGCCATTTTCAGGCTATTTATCAAATGCAAAATGAAAATCTTAATCTTCGTGTGGGTAATTTATAATTTTTCCTGCTTCATAATGAAAGGTGTGGTTTTTAAGAAGGAAATTTACTTGGAAAAAGTTGAGAAATACCCCAGTTTTAACCCTCTCAGCATCTAGAATTACATGCTCAGCAGATAAATTCACAGACCTCTAAATTACATGAAGAGCTGATCCATACGTATTGTATATAAAATATACCCTACCAATTTATATGTCTAGAATGGTCTTATATATTACTTAGTTTAGCAAAAGTGAATCTTTTAAAATGCTGGATCACCCTTCCAAAATTTCCATTTTTTCCCATATATACAACTTCAAAATTGGTTATGAAGGCATCTTATTTTTGTGGCTCCTAAGTATAGACATGAAGTCTATACTTTTTAACTTTCCGGAAGTTAAAAATCCCCAGCAGGCAAACTGGCTCTGTCTTTGAAAAAAAAAGTCATTATAATTATTTTCAGTGGGAACTCATTTCAAAAGTCTGTAGCACCAATTAGAAAGGATTTTGTCCAGAACGGATTTAGCAGTGGAGTGCCAAAGCCTGTTTTTTTGAGGTTGCTCTGAAGGGCTGACTGATGCTTTCAATACAGACACAGAACTCTTGCAGATCTAAGGCTTGGAGTTTAGGAGTGTAAGGCACCTCCTTGTCTCCTAGTGGGGTCATGTAATGGGGGAAATCTGCCTCATCCTGATACATGTATCATGGACATGTCCCAGTCAAAGGTCATGTGACACACGCAAGCCCACAGGTAGGGACAATCATTTCCCATACATTCAGTAGCCTGGAAGCCAAAGTTGATTCTGTCCCACCGAGGAAAGAATTGGAAAAGCGACAGTGATGTGGAAAATACGGCTTCCAGTACTATTTCAGGGACACGAAAAGGCTGAAAAAGGAGAAGGGGTTAAAAGAAATTTAATGGAAGTCTTTCTCTTACTGTAGAGCCTAGTAAATCTATGCAGGACATACCTGCCTATATATATACTAGTATATAACTATATATATATAGTTAAATATATCTTTAATATTAAATTAACACCTATGTTTACAATTGCAATGTATATACTGAGTACTCACTGCTTTTTATTCCATTCCTGAGACCATTTTCTTCTTGCTGACTGCCAGCTTCAGGACTCCAATTGCTTTATAGCAGTTGCACATCACTTTTACTACACTGACAAAAGTGAAGTTTTTGTAATTTCCTCTTAGAAGGGTCAGGTTCCAAAATGCCTGTGTGCAAGGTTAGAGGTATGCCTGTATTAAGTGGGAAATCTTACCCTTCCTTGTGCTAATAACCAATATATTAGTCTGTAATAAATGGAAAATTATTCCTATTGTTAACCTTAAACATTAAAAAAATCATGAATTAGAAAACAAATGTTAGACCAGCTTAAGTAAGAGTACAAATGTTAGTTCTCGTACGCTTTTTCAAGTGAAAAGGTCAAGAACTCTTTTTGAAGTCTTATAATACATATGAATTACTTTTTTAACATGTTACTGAATGCTCTATGTTAAACTTTGTTCTTTAAAAATGATGTCTGAAGGATACAGCTAAAGAGACACTACAGAAAATGTTGGAATTTACTGTATTTTGCAGGGAAATTTGCATGACTTATTAAATTTGCCTGTTCTTTTGCACTTTTCTACTCAGTTCTTTCTAAAGTTACAGGATGGAGTAAGAAATGAGAAATTGGCAGATCTGTTTATCAACAGTATTTTATATTGAATAGATAGGAGTTAAAATACTTGATCAAATAAGTCTGGGCAGTGGCACTGTTAAGAGAGGGTGTCCACACATCAGATCAGGTTATAGATCTTCTCTATATATCTGCAGATGACTGGAATTTGGAGAACTTAGCGAAGACAAGAAGTTCTGGAAGGATAAAAGCGGGAATGGGGAAAAGGAGTATTGTAGTGCTCAAATGTATAGAAACTTAGGTGAACTGAGGACCGTGAAGACAAACAAAGGTCCTTGTACACAGAGGTTTTTTTTCTAAATGCTTGGTAAACAAACCCATAGACAGTGGAACATCAAATTTGAGATTTCTTTAAGTGATTTGCGTATTTTCTGCTAACATTTTATTTTAAAAGTATATTCAGAAACTTGTCAAAGCCTTCTTCTAGCCTATCAGTTGCGACACTGTGAACCAGAAGATCATACACATGAAAGACCTGGCTCCCACTCATGCTACATCCCACAGTGCCGGTGGTCCAGTGCCAGAGTTTCCTGAAAGCAGCCTACTTAGTGGATCTGACTTGTTCTGCTCCAGTAATACATCTCAAGATTAAAGATAAAACTGTAAGTGTTGACAAGAGTATAGTTTTATCTTTCTGCTGCTTCATGCAATTTGATAAAGAAACTTGGCAAGTCACTCCTCATTCTTCTTAGCTTGGCTTACTCTTATCTGTGTCAGGCAACCACATTAGTACTTAGTCTCTGAAAGTGGAAAGTGTTGGATTTGGATTATTTTAATAGCTGTTTGCTTGTTTTGTTTTTATGCAAATCTTTTATTCTCACTAGCACCTACAAAATGTAAAAAAGATTTATTTCTGCTTTGGAGTTCACTGGTCATGTCTGATCACATCTGCACAAGTTTATGGGTGACAACTTTAGCAACTTTTAAAATGTACTTTGGTGAAGTACAGTAATATTTTTAACTTGTTTAGGTTTTGCTGCTAGCAGCAAGTTAGATCAGAGTTGTACTTCCAAGGAGCCAACTATTGAGTGAATTTTTCATTTCCACATAATCTTATTCATGGTTTGTCTGCTCAAGTAAACATGGCTGTTTTTGCTCTCAGGCAACTGAAAACATTCATAAGGTCAAATCTAGTGTGAACAAAAACTTGTATCCTGAAGCATAGAGAAAACACACAACATTTTTTCAACATGTTTTGACTTCAGATTTTTTCTCACAGCTTTGTGTGGTCTGTGTAGGAAAGCCTCATACTACTGTTGATATTCCTGCTGTCCAGTGCAGTTTTAAGCTCCTTTTCCTCACAGGGCTTTCTATTTATGAAAAAAAGCTTGGTGCAGTGGAGTTCAATAGCTGCCCTTTCCTTCAGACAATTGAGCTTTCGCTGTTGACAAGTGTGCTGGGAACTCCTTGACCTAATCTTTCACATTCCCTCCTGCACAAATAACACCGAGTTGTGACTTTAACACGGTGGCTGACTTCACCAGTTGCTGAGGCTTCCATTATGCCTTCGAAGCAAAACCAAAAAGCACCGTTACTTGGAATCCTAGATATTACAAATTTGATTTTCAGCTGTAAAGGCTGGTACAACTTTGCTAAGGCTGATGCCAGTTTACAGCAATTTAGATGCTCAACCTACAGGGGAAGAAAGGAATTTAGAGCTTTATAATCCATCTTAAAACACTAAAATTTAATTAAGGATAACATAATCTAGTTTGTCTTAGAGAAGGACGCTGACAGAATTTAAATTCTGCGTTGATGAGATCCAAAAAATGCTCTGTGTTTTTCCTCCTTTTTCTGCATTTGAGCCATAGCACATCTGTAGTATTTGTGCTAGTGAACAGCTAGAAAGACTTGAAACAGATCTAGTTTAAATTTGAGCCATATTTTGGGAAAGGATTGTTTTCATTGATCTGCACCAATTGCATCTTCATTTTAAATGCACTCATATTTCCAGATGGAAAATATTTTAGCCTTGTAGCTACAGTGTTGTTGTGTCATAGCTTTTCAGCTACTCCTGATCTAAGTGTTGTTGAGGTTATATAACTTGGCAGACTTTGCATTCTAGTGAAAATTAGAGTGTGGAATTTCTGTTTTCCCTCAGAATTCCACAGAAAAGGAACCTTGAAATAGCAATTAGCCTTGTGAGATGGGCAGTAGTCTGAAGTACGAGAAACTGCTCTCCTAATACTTAGGCGCAGATTTTAATGACCTCCTTTTAATAGTGCAAAGCATCTAAAGGGCTTTGAGCCAGAAGGCAGGAGTCTTTGTCTGTAGATTGCCCAAATTCTACCACGGAGCCCAGCAGTATCTAATCAAATCTCTAATTCTGCACCTTTACAGTGACATTCCAATCCCATAGTGAATACATGAGTTTCAGTCTGATTCTCTTCATCCCAAAACTGACATCTTTCTTTATCCATGTTCTATTTTGCAGCTTCTGAAAAATGTTTCTTCCCAAGAATGCATATGCAAGTGTGTATATGTCTTGTGTGTGTATCGATATCACTGTAATGACTCTCTGATTTTCTCAGAGCATCAAAAAATAATACCACTGTAAGAAGATTAATAGGACAGCTAACCCTAAGCTGCTTCCTGTATGAGATGAAAGGAAGTTGGTGTGTATACTTTGGATGGTGCATTGAACCTGAAAAAAATGCTGTGCTACCACTGGCTTATGTGTGATGGATGTTAAGACAGGTAAAGATGAAACACTGGATAACCATGGAGTCGAGCTGCTGTCACCGGCAGCATCAGAAGCACCTGGAGTAAGGAATTTGATGAATGCGCTCTTCTAATGTAAAAGTAACAGGAAAAATAAGTGAATTAGAGCATATCGCAGCCACAGCTCTTTAGAAACTCCTCCCTGCTACATTCAGGAACTGCCATTGCCCAAATGTGTCACTAGACAAGGAAGCTTCACAGATCTGGGCTGCTTCCTGCTGAAAGCAAGACTAAAATGAACAGGCAGAGATAGAAAGGAGATGAGAGACACTGTCAGAGACAACAGCTAGAGCTCTTTGTTCAGTTACTTGCCTGCTATGATGGTTGTCTATGAGACTTGGCAAACTCCTAATTTACAGTCTACCCTTTGCTTGCAACACCTTTAAAGTTACCCTGCAATAAGTTGCTAGGGAGCACAGAAGGGAAAAAAAAATAATTGCCTATAGAAAACTGGTGCTGTGCTGAGTTAATGAAGACCATTCTGACCACAGAGAGTGAAAATTATTCTAATTGAAGGAAGAAATAAAACTATTCATGTCATTTTGAAAGACTGGGATCTGAAATAACAGCAAAAATGAAGAGGCTGAACACACTACCAGCTAAAAAGGTGAAGGGTAACTAGAGGCTGAAGATACTAATGGCTGAAAAGGTAAGGGATAACCTCCAATAAGCTGAATTCCTTACAGTGTTCTGCTCCAGTTCCCAATAATCACTAGGATTATTGCTGTATGATTCCTCCAAATCTTAAGACAATATGTCTGCTAAGAATTTATTCCCTTTTCCAAGGCTTTTATTTAAGCATGTAAACTTCTTTGAAAACTAGAGCATTGTCCACAATTTGAAAATGAAAGAAATGAAGAAGAAAGAAAAGACCCACAGGCAAAAAGGGATGAAAACAGCAGAGAGCTGATGAAAATTCAGATTGCATCTCACTGGAGAGATTCAGTTGGGTTATTTCCAAAGGCTCTCTCTTCAAAGAAGCAGGTTGTGGTAATTTGCTTACAGTCTCCCCCTGCCTTTGGTGGCATTCAGGTACTGCAGTCTCAGTTCGCAAATCTCCTGGGAACTTAAATAGAGCAGGCCAGCAGAGACGGGAGGAATAGCTTTGTCAGAAGGCAAATTGTGTTACTCAGTTCATCACTGTAATTAACTTCATTGTTTCAGTGTTACACAGCTGTCTCAACCGAGCATATGTGAGCTGCCCTTCAGCTAGATACTATATGAACTAGTCTATTCTGAAGACATGTGATATGCAATTATGTTATATTTTATAACTGACTTAAGGTGGTTTTGGACATTTAGATGCTTTGAAAACCACTAGAAGTTCCAGTCTGTGTCTTTACTAAGACCTAGAAATAAATGAAAAGTTTTCACGTTTGTTCACTGATTTTCAAGGTTTCAAAGCGAGTGGGCATTAGGAGGTTGAGGTCTCTGTCATTTGATGGGTTTCATCAATTGTTCTGCTGCTTTGAATTACTTTTGTCTTTCTGATAATGAGCAGCTGTCTCGCAACTGCCACTCACTTCTAGGTGCATCATCCATATTTGCATATAGGTTTCCAACGTTTGTCTTATGTCTGAGATTTGGACACCTTTTATCTTGGGAATGAAATATCCATTAAACTTTGAAAATAAACCCCAACCCTTCCAGACTGTGATTGACATTCCTGCATGCTTATGACCTTAGACAGTAGGTGAAATACAATTCCTACTGGACTGTTTTTGCTTTTTTCTCAGTTTCTCATTGTATCAAGTTTTGAGCGGTTCCTTGTTGTTTATTGATTTTTTAATAGAAACTATTACCATGGACATTTCCATGATTTCCATCACTCTGCTTCTCAGGCTTAGCCACCAAAGGCTTGAGCCATCTCAAACAATCTTCTGACTTTGTGAGTTCATGGACCAGTTATTTACTTGAGTAGTAATTCTCAATCTTTGCTTTCAGTTTTATGAGTGGTTAGATATGTACCGAAAAGGGAATAAAATGAGGCCTAAGGCTTGCAGAAAAAAGAAAGTAAGCCAAGAATATGGGCCTGTGGTTTCTGACAATAGCCTTTTTCTGCATACATAAACTTTTATTTAAAACTAACTATTTAGAGGGGGAATATTTTTTTCTCTGATTTTTGAATGTTTAATTACAGAAACCCTGGGATTTGGACAACTGTTTTCTCATCAGGATCTTGGCTTTGTTGTGCATTACTGACATTTATATTAAACCCTACTACATCACTATTTCATTTTTTTGGCAAAGCAGCAGGTGGAATATTTGAACATCTGCCCATCAGCCATGGAATCACACCTCATTTATTGAGAGAACTTGCCCCATTAATTTGGGCTTGTCCTTTTATGCACTGTGCTGGGACTTGATTTAAGTCTTCTATTTATCAAAATTTGCACCACTGAACACTTTTACAGTGCAGCTTTCACTAACCTGTTTTTATAAATGTCAGTATGCTAGGAAATTCATTCATTGCCTTGACTTGGAAAATTAGTTTTGAACACCAGGTGCATATAATGTGTACCAAACTGAGTACTGTCACACAATTTTATTGATTAACTGCTATTGTTACTGAGTAACTACAAATATAAAAGTGGTGTTGAGCATGACTAACTAATATGACTAATGACTTTTTAAGTTTTATGAAACCAGCAAACATTAACTACAGAAAGTAGGCTGTGTAGAAAGAGTGAAGAACTGGTTTTGTTTAGCTCTGGCTGACTCCTGAATCTCAAGCCTGCTCTAGAAACCAGATCTCCTGACTAAAGGTGTGTCTTCTGATCTATTGTGGACCTACATTTTTGGGGAGGAGTGTTTGCTGAAGGGCAAATTACTGTGGTGTTTTGAAGGAGAGAGTTCTGTGGAGAAGAACAACAGCAAAAGGTGAGCATTGCAAACTGCTAAGATTCTTGTGACAGCGTATTTGTGCTGAAATGATCAAGTAAAATGGTGAAATAGTTCTGCTTTTCAGCATAAGCGTTTTAGGGTTTTCCTGTTTTGCTCAAAGTTTTTACTGAACCTGAAACTTTTCGTACAGAAATCACTGTAGGCCGTTTCTAGAGATATGGTAAAAGTCAGATACATGGGAGCACTGAGACATGAGTACTGAGTGTGACAAAATGCAGAGACCATACTACTGTAATACACTGGCTGTTGCAGTTGCGGGCTAAAGAACCAGATTAGTTTCACTATGCAATTCATCTGACATTAATGAAAAGGTGTGTAAAAATGGGTTGCTTATGGGTACCTTGGTTTCTGTAACTTAAAGGTCCTTTATCTTGAATACACACAAAGCCCTAAATTGCCAGTTTCTTGAGTTGGAGGTAATAAAAATAGTCTGCAATGACATGCACAGTGCAGGTATCCTATTCCACAATGCAGAATGAAGCCTCAGCTCAGCCCTGCACTGTGTGCAGTTTGTAGCTGAATTATCTACTGTAGTCTGCAGGTCAGCAAGCTCTGATTACCCAGCTCCTGGCCAGACTTCTTAGCTGAGGCGCAGCTCCCCATAAGCATGCCTAGATTTCTCACAGGACTGTGATGGCTTGTGTCCATCTGTCTCAGGTGTCTCTGCTCCTTTCTTGCCCACACTCCTTGGTCTGGGGTTAGAGCTGACAGAGCCAGATTAGGTCTGACACGTTTGGCAGCGGTAAAAATACCTTGTCCTTTGTCTCCCTTTCTTTCTTCACTGTGTGGTGTCCCAGGACTGGTGCCCAAAGGGAACTCTCATTACTGGTCTATTTTGGTCCCTGGTGTAGATTCTGTGGATAAAAGAGTGTCATGGTTTGACACTGGCCCAATGCCAGGCATCCGCAAGAGCCACTCGCTCACCCTCCCCTGCTACAGCTGGGCAGAGGAGGAAAAAGGGGGAAAAAAAATCGAGTGAGAGAAGGACCAGGAGAAACACTTCAAGGGCGAAACAGGCTCAGCTTAAGCTGCGAAGTGAATTTATTACTAACAGAATCAGAGGAGGATAATGAGAAGTAAAAAAAACCCCTTAGAACACCTTCCATCCCCAGCCCCTCCCTCCTTCCCACCGACAGCGCAGGGAGACAGGGCAGGGAGGTTTGGTCAGTTC
>VZRR01013082.1:499369-514808 GCA_013398015.1 Oreocharis arfaki
AGAGAGAGCGAGAGAGTCACATGGCCTGGAGCCTCAGTTTACCCGGGTCCCAGGGGGGCGGGGAGAGCACATGGGCAAATGGTTTCAGGGCACAGGGGTGGTACATGGGCGGAGTTGGGATACAGGAACCAATAGGGAGAACTCGAGGAGTGGCCAGGACTAGGGGCAGGGGAAGGAGGGAGACCCCATGGAGAGGGCAGGAAGCGATCAGTAAGAGGGGGTACAGCGCCACATCCAACTGCTATTTTAGACATATAGCCAGGTAAAACTAATGCTTTTCTGTATTTAGTTTTTCCAGCTGACATCTCTGTAATTCTTTTAGCACTTTTTGCTGCTTCACATTGTCCATCGTTCTGACCTTATCTTACTCTCCATAACTCCCCTATATTAATAGTGTGGCAAAAGAGGTAGGCAGGAGTGCATCAATTATCTGTAAGATGATAAGGTAACTGTCCACTTGCTGACCTCAAAAATATTAATTTCTCATTTTTTCTTGATATCATCCTGATACTTATCTTGGGAGGTATATTTGTACTTTGCAATGAAAATTGCACTTTCAGTTCAAGCAATTGAAGAAAGCAGTTTGTTCTCATTACTTAAGGGGTTTAATCAAATTCAAGTTTGAGATATCCCTGTCAATGCCTTCATGAGGGTTCTGCTATTCTAAGGGATATATTTGATAAACCTGTAATTTAGAGTCCTCTGGTTTCTTAGAGTTACTCTTATAAACGACACACAAAGGCTATGTTCCATGCATTTAAACAGTCCTAATCTGCTTATAAATATGATGTTGGACACTGTTAGATGAACTAGCTCTATGGGCAACAATTTAATAACATTTTACCCATTTTTTGTGGTTTAACCCCAGCCAGCAGCCAAGCCCCATGCAGCTGGTCACTTACTCCCCCAGCAGGACTGGGGAGAGAATCAGAAGGATAAAAGCTGGAAAACTCATGACCTGAGGTAAAGGCAGTTTAATAGGGAAAGCAAAAGCTGTTCGTGCCAGCAAAGTAAAACAAGGAATTAATTCACTGCTTTCTGTAGACAGGCAGGTGTTCAGCCATCTCCAGGAGAGCAGGGCGCCATCACAGGTCATGGTGGCTTGGGAAGACAAACGCCATCGCTTCCTTCTTCTTCCACCCACTTTATGTTCTGAGCATGATGCCATATGGTCTGGAATATCTCTTTGGTTAGTTTGGGTCACTTGTCCTGGCTGTGTCTCCTCCCAACCTCCCATGCAACCCCGACTTTCTTGTCAGTGTGCCAATAGGAAAAGCAGAAAAGGCCTTGGTTCTGTGTGACACTGCTCTGCGATAACAGAAACATCTCCTTGTTATCAACCCTGTGTTCAGCACAAATGCAAAACACAGCCCCATACCAGCCACTGTGAAGAAAGTTAACTACCCCAACCAAAATCAACATACCATTTGAATCTTATATTGACTGTGAGAATTATTCCTTCTTTATCTCATTATCTTTGCTGGCCCTTTTCTGCTTTGACAGATAAATGTGAAATCTTAGAGATAGTCTCTGCAAGGGACCTACTGGAAGCTTGGCTCCCATAGGAGGTGCTCAGAGCAGACGTATACCTTAACTTGAGAAAATTTTTTCTTCAAAAATTACATGTTGAGATAGGAGTGGTTCACATTCTTAGTCCAGCAAAGTAAGTTTTGAAAAACATTTCTATGCTGAATTACAATGAAATGTTGGCATTTTTTAATAAAAAGAAAACCACTCCTATACAGAAGAAGTGTTCCGGTTTTATTGAAAATTAAAATTAGAGCTTTCTTGTTTGAAAGTGTCAGGTAGACAAGCACTTTGAGACTGTGCTCCAAAAGATGACTGATTAAATTTGGACTTCAAAGAACCTACCAAAACTTAAACAGTGTTTTCAAATGAAAAACACATTTTCATGAAACTTTTCCAGAGCAGTTATATCCCATACAGTATTCAACTCTCTGTTTCCTTATGCAGTATGATGTGGTTGTCTAATTTTATAATAATGCCTGTTAAATAACAGTAAGAAAGAAAATTCGAGAGAAAAATTGAAAAAGAAAGTGAGGGGGTAGTAGTATAGTCATATTAATCATGCTTATCCTGGGAGGAGCTCCCAGGTAGCACTTTAGTTGCTATCACCATGAAAAAATATTTTTCTTCTACATTATTAAGCATACATTTGTAAGGCCTCCATTATGTAAAGTATCTGTCAGCTCTGGTGAAATATATTACCTTTATCTTTATAACTTACTTTTCACTTACATGTGCACAGACTTTGGTCTAGAAGAAGTACATTATTGCAGGAGGATATTCTAACTATGTATTTCAGTTTTTCACATTCTTAAACCAATCTAAACATAAAGACAGGGTATGTAATCCATATGTGACTCCAAATCTTTCCAGAAAGTATTGGATTTGGAAAAATGATGGCTTGTCAGATCTAAGGTGTTTCATTAGTAGTATTTGAAAGTTTCAAATACTACTCAGTGTTTTTCATGTCTGTCAGACCTGCCCCGATTTCTATATATGTCATTCCACTTGCTGCTCTGTCATTTTTGATAATGGGTTTTGAACTTCCAGACATAATCAATCAGAGAATTATTTCAAACCACTGCATTAGCTGCTTTAGTGAAAGGAGTCGGATGTGGATCTTAATGCCATCCACTGGTTAAAAGGATGATGTTTTGAATTAGCCTCCTTCAGTGGCCACAGTTGCAATGGAAAATTTTCAGTATCAAAGCTGAAACCTAAAAAACTGCAGGATGCAAAATACCATGTGTGAGATAGCTATTTTCATGTGTTGTTTTACTAACAACCATTATACACCTATCACTTTTTGTAGTCATAAATGTTGTATCTTCTAGTGGTTTTTAGTACTATGCAGGTGGTGATACTGGTCAGGCAAAATTAAATTCCCCAGCTGACAATGACACTGCAGCCATTTTTCATTCTGTGCATCAAAATGTTACCTGACTACTGAATGTACTTTTCTTCTCGGTTCTGTGAATGTATTTCTGTATACTTCTTTTATGGCTCTGTACTTCTGTATGCTTTTACTTCTCTGTATGTTCTCTGTAGACATAAAATCAAATCCCTTTCTATACTTTTTCAATATATTTGTAATGTCAGCACATGTTTATTTCTTAAGGTGATATCTTTCTTCTCTCCCATCTGTGAACACTTGCCAAAATGCACAGTGAATTTCTTACTGCTGTTTTAAAGACAAGATCTTGACTCCACAGTTCACTTTCTAGTTCTCTCTTCACTGTGTTTCCTTCCCCTGTTTGCTATGTGGTTTTCAAGATATTTTTGGGAGTTAGAATCAGAAATGTCAGAATAATCACAGTTAAACACTGAAAAGAAATAAAATGTTACTGATTTTTTGTCAGATTAGTCAGAAAGATATTACTGAGTTCTCTTTATTGCTTGTTAAATCTTAATCCATGTCCAAAGGGGAAGCCTTATCAAATCTAAGCATGTCCAGGGTGAAGTAACAAACTTAGAAAAGTTGCAGCCCAGAAGCAGGAAAGAGCATAATTACAAATGGGCTTCATAAAATTAGTGGGAGGCCTTGCTATTCCAACGTTATTTATGACCTCTACAACCAACTTACCAAAAGGATTGAAAATGAAGGAGGATGACCTTTTAGCAAAGAATGTGCTTCTTGCCTTTAGCCTGTCTGATGATCACATGGTCTTGATTGAGGTAGTTTTCAAGGTCTAAATAAGCAGAAGGTAATCATTGAGTTGAAGGTCACCTATGTGTAATGAACATGATAAAGCTTCTGGTTGCTCATGATGAATTAGTTCTGCATAGAACCAAAGAGTTTAGAAAGACTGTGTGGCAAGGGAGAGAAGAGGAAAATAAGGAAAAAAAGGTACTTTCAAAGGTGCAATGTATATTAGTATGTGGCCTCTCTTGTTGTTACATAGAAAATAGTCAAAACTCACCTAACAGGAGCTTTGCTGGTTTCTAGCAGATATAGAGTTAATATGATGTATTCTGCAGTCGTTTACAATGGAATTACTCCTTAGGTGATGTCGTGTGTCACTGTGCTCTGAAGGTGTATGTTAAGCTGGCAGAGCTATTTTAAGTTCCTGCTAGTGACTAGTGCTTTAAGTGGACTAAAAACAGTCTCTTGAGTAGCAGAGCAAGCCAGCTTTTTGCGAGCAGCCATCCATTGGTTCAGCCAGGGCCTTTGCTTGCCCAGAGCACTGATGGCAGGTGCCTCCAGGGCCATTTGGGACTGGTGTGTGATCTTTGCTGTTGGATGGACACTGTGCAGTCCACACGTCAGTAATTGGGCAAGCACTAACCTACCTTTGGATGCAGTTGATTTCTTACCCAGGAAACAAAAAACTGTGAGGGAATAAAGAATTCCTGTGTAGTGCCGCATAAGTTTGCTTTCCCTTCCCTTCTTGCACAGTGATATCCCAGTGATGCTTGGAGTCCCTTTATGTTTGTAGCATTTAGAGCAGGACTTATATCTCTCTAAACATAACAAACTCCCAAATGGGAAAATATATGCTCACTTCTCAAACCATCTGTACTCATATGTGAATAGAGTTAGATTCAAGAGATTTGTGACACATTCATGCATAAAAATGGAGAACAGTTAATTCTGATGTGCTAGAGGAAACTGCTGCAGGATTATTGCATTTCTAATAAAAAATATCACGTTTGTGCAGTCTTCATTCAATATTTACAAAGATAGTGGAGATGGAAAATTTGGTCATCTGGCAGTGGACCAAAAGCACTCCCCCCAGACCTGTGAGGTGGGGTATCTTGAAGGCCATAAAAATAAGTCAGAAGCTTGCAGGAAGGATTACAGTTAATGAAATTATATGGACATATGAAGTGGTCTCTGTCTACAAACACATTCATATAAGCCATAGGAGAGTATAACAATCAGGGAAAACTGACTGGCATTTTTTCAGGTAGTGCAGTTGAAATGAAATTATAAGACTGTTGGGTTAATAATAAAAATCCAGATGCAAAAATACCTCTTGACATATGTTTTAGTAAATAGGCAAGGTTTGCAAGTAACCATGAATGTGGAGAAGATTAACAAAAAGTGGTCTGTGTGATGGGTGGGGAACAGGCTGACAGAGTGGAGGGGTGAGTAGATCCTTTTCAAACTGGCAGCCTGTCATGTTGGGGGTTCCTCCGCTATTGATATTAGGCCCAACACTTACCAATATATTAGTAAGCAAGTTGGATGGTGTGATCAATTGTATGCTGGCAAAGTTTGTCAATGGGCCCAAACTGGGTGGGGAAACAGGCACTTCAGAAGGGAGAGCCACCCTGTGGGAGTACCTGGATAGTCTGGAAGAGTGGTCTAACAAGAACCTTAAGAAGTTCAACAATGACAAGTGTAAGGTCAGGTACCTGGGAAAACATAATATAGGATTATTTATTCTGGAGGTCCTGGTGGGCAAGCAACTCAATATGAGACAGCACTGCTGCCGTGGCAAAGAGAACTGAAAGAGTGCTGGGCTGCGTCAACAACAGCATCACCAGCAGATGATGGTCATCAAAGATGTCATTATCACCCTCTGCTCTGTGCTTGTCAGGCCACAGCTGGAACAGTGTGTTCAGTTTTGGTCCCGACTATACAGAAAATCTGTGCCCGGGTTGGAAAGAGTCCAGAGAAGGGCCACAAGATGATCTGAGGACTAGGAAGTTGGAGGAAAGGCTGAGAGAGCTGGGTTTTTTCAGCCTTGAGAAAAGAAGGCTTAGATAAGACATTCTCACCATTCTCCTGTATTTAAAGGGTGACTACAAAGAAGACAGAGACTCCCTGTTCGCAAGGAGTCACATGGAAAAGGGGAGGGGTAATGGGTACAAGTTGCTCCTGGGGAGATTCCAACTGGACACGTGAGAAAACATTTTCACAATGAGAGCAATCAGCCATTGGACAATCTTCCCACTGGTCGATTCCCCAGTGTTGGACACCTTTAAGATCCAGAGAGACAGGGTACCAGGCCGTCTTGTAAAGACCAAAAAAGGTTGGATCAGATGATCCTTGAGGTCCCTTTCAACCTGGTATTCTATGATTCTGTGAAAATAAAAAAGATAACAGTGTTAAAAGTCAAGGATGTACAAAAAATGTCAGATAGCAATGCAAAAAGCTCTGTGGAATGAGACACATGCAGAAGTCAGTACATTTATAGATAATAAAAAAATGAGTGAAAAAAGGCCTTTAAATTGAGATTCAATTGATTCAGCCTGAGCTGACTTGTAGGGTAAGATGTATGTGTGACAGTAAGAATAAAATTGTATGTACAGTTGTTCATAAGGAAACCTTTATACAGGATTTGATCCAAGATATATTTGGCAACTAATTTTGCATAACATTTTGCATTTTAATTATTGTTTTTCCTTATATTCTGGCTGTAGGCTAATGACTTGTAGGCTAATGAAAACTGCCAGGAAGAACAAAAGTAAAACCTACAAAGGAGCTTGCTGCATGTCTTTATCTCCAGCAGCTCTGACAACATTTGCATATAATTGTACTTCTGGAAAATACAAAGGCTCTGTGGTGGCAGTCTGAAGAGCTGCCTGAAAGATGGTTAATCACTGGTTGTTTTAGAATGACAGGATTAATAGAAAAGAGTTCAGTGATAGCAAAGCCTACCTTTTGTCCTCCTCTTCCAGCACACCAGCATTTTTTTCCTTTTCCAGTTTATGATGGTGTTTAGGGTCTTTGATTGGCTGGCTCATAGTGAACACAGGAGAGTGGAGAAGGCAGTGTGGAAGGTGAATTCTGAGAAACAGACCAAGAAAACAGCCATTCATTCATGCATATCTATGGCTAATGCTGCGGACTGAGAGACTCGTAGCCATTTCAGCAGTTCAGCATTGAATTTGCCAGATGTATTCTCTCTTGTGTGTCAGACTTCCCTCTGTTTGTTATGTTAGAGTCTAAGAGAGGGAAAAAAAGAAGGGATTCAGCAATTGGTTTGTCCTGCTGCAGCTTAGGTAGGATTTTAAAAATTGACAGTGTATTATTAGTCACCATAAAGTCCTAATTGAGAAACAGCATATGCCAAAGCAATTAAAGCCATTAAAAGCAGTCAAGACATTTTCAAAATTGGCCTGTGACATGCACCTCACTCAAGGTAAACTGCTCCTGTAATGGCAGCCCT
The DNA here is from genome assembly GCA_013398015.1 of Oreocharis arfaki. NCBI lineage: Eukaryota > Metazoa > Chordata > Aves > Passeriformes > Paramythiidae > Oreocharis > Oreocharis arfaki. Next base: position 506,515 of record VZRR01013082.1, read on the forward strand.
TAGAGGTGTTTGGGTGAGTGTACCATGAAGCTCTTGCTTTGTTTTTAAGCTACTTTCCAGGAATTCATGCACTGGAGTAAAAGAGAATGTTCTGCCATGCCTTTTCACTTCTATGCCCAACTACGCTTGATTTGTCCTTTAATGTTTTCTTAATGGCATCTGTAGATTTGCCTTTGCAGGAATTGGGTTGTGGGTCTAAACAGATCAACTCTGTCAATAATAAATATAGAGTATCTCAAAAGAATTAGTGACTGGAAACTGATGTCAATTGCATGCTTTTCTAATAAGAATATTGATTTCACTCTGCTGTAATGACAAGACTACCAAAATTTTAAAGGCCAGGCAAACTGCAACCTATAAATCTGCATGTTATAAATATGTGTATCATATGCAAGTGCTTTCTGCTTCAGATTCCAAGATCGAAATAAAAAGTTCCATCCTTTATGGCATTTGTCTTATTGTAAACCACAGATCTTTACAACTCTTTGTGCAGGATGAGGCAACAACAGCATTTAATATATGGCCTGGAAAGTTATGATTGAAAATTACAGTGCATAAATATTTCTAATCAAGAAGTGAAAACTTCCAGTACAGTACATGGTACATAGTACAAAAATACAGATGTGTAAGTAAAGCTGCAAATTAAACAGTGATGGTGGACTAACTTTATGTTTTCTTGTGAAAGACAATTTGGACTGAAAGCCACATATTAGACCAAACTGAAGAATTTAACACACTGAACAAAAAAACAAGAAGGGCAATGTTTACATAGATATGTCAATGCATGACTGAGCTGAACAGAGTATGACTTTGTAGAGGATTTATAATTTCACCAAAAATCCTTCTACTTTACTTTGAAAGAGGGGGAAAAAAATGTTTTCTGGGATAGTTCTTTAAAAAGGAAATTTTATCTATGTCTGTAAGAGGAGATGTTATAATTTGGTCTCAGATCAAGACATACTATCTTTAGTCTCGTCACTTTGTGTTCTGCCTGTGTAATCCAGCCATACATACCTGGGGAGGCCTGGGGGGGATGCCATACCACTTGTGAAATAAAGTCCCAGCTTGTTGCATGTGGATCAGGTGGAGGTCATGCAGATGGTGTGGAGAGCAAGATACAGTTGAATGACTTCTGTATTTGATTTGAGATATGCTTGTGGTACCTTCTGTGTGAAAAATATATTTTCAGATTTCACTATTTCCTTTCCCCCATGAATTTCCTTTTGTAGGTAATCACTTGTGGCCCCTTCAAAGGGTCTTTTTAATATTCAAGACTGTGTTATCCTCAGAGTTGCAGTAAAAAGGAGGGAGAATTTAAACCCATTTCTGATGTTACTTCATTTCACTTACTATTTTCTCTTTATGCAGCCAGATATCCACATATGTCAAACCTTGATTCATTATGGTCATATCAGCTGAAGTTAAATGACAATTAATATTTATAGGGAGATCTAAAACTTCATGATTTATCATCACGGAAAGGTATTATGGCAGTTCCATGATTTCATGTAATAAAGCAACATCTGTCTTTGTTTGGGTGAGTCCAAGAAGTTTGTCCTGTAAGTGCTGTTGACCAGCTCGCATGAAGTTGGCTTTTAACCAGCAGAACACACTTACCACCAACAAGACACATTAGGATTAAACAACAGTTTAATAATGTTTCTTGAGTCTGAGGTATTTGTTTAATCAAAATTCAAGCTAAAATGTGTAAGTTCCAATGAATGAGCACAAGCAAATAACTCATTTCTGAGACCATGCTCTGCTTGCCAAAAGCTGGGAACTTAAAACTGCAAAAAAGTCAGATAGTTCTGTAAGGTATAACATGAGCTCCTTGTCACCTCTGGGCTAGCCTACCTTATGGCAGTGTGCCTGTACCTTCCCAAACCTGATGGTGGGCCTTGGACTAATAAAGTCCAAGAAGTCCAAGTGCAAGGTGCCGCACCTGGGTCAGGGTAATCCCAAACAAGGATACAAGCTTGGAGGATAACTCACTGAGAGCAGTCCTGTGGAGAAGTATTTTTGAGTTCTGGTGGATGAAAAGCTGACAATATGCACTTGCAGCCCATGAAGTCAACTGAATCCTGGATTGCATCAAAAGCAGTGTGACCAACAGTGTGAGGGAGGTCACTCTCTCCCTCTACCCTGCTCTCTGGTGAGACCCTAGCAGTAGTGCTGCATCCAGATACGGAGTCCCCAACATAAGAAGGATATGAAACTGTTGGAGAGAGTCCAGAGAGGGCAACAAAGATTATCAGAGGGCTGAAGCACCTCTCCTATGAAGATAGGCTGAGAGAGCTGGGGTTGTTCCGCATGGAGAAGACTCCAGGGAAAGCTCTTTGCAGCATTCCAGTACTTAGAGGGGGCTTCTATAAAGAGGAACAGTGACTTTTATCATGAGTGGATAGTGGTAGGACAAAGAGGAACACTTTCAAAGTAAAAGAGGAGAGATTTATGTTAGATATTAATAAGATATTCTTTACTGTGAGAGTGGTGAGGCACTAGACCAGGTTGCCTAGAGAAGTTGTGGATGCCCCATCCCTGGAAGTCTTCCAGGCCAGACTGGATGGGGCCCTGAGAAACCTGAATTTCTTGGGTGGCAGCCCTCCCATGGAAGAGGGGTTGGAAGGAGATGATCTTCAAGGTCCCTTCCAATCCAAACTGTTCCATGATTCTATGATACTAAGTTCATCATTAATTCAGTGAAAACAAGGCTTTCACTGTTATGAAATGTGTAAATTGTTTAAAAAGCATACTTGAGTTGCTAAAGCTAATTTATGTTAAAACAAGACTGACATATTTGATCTGATGCCTCAGTATTTTTCTTTCAGTTTCCACTGGTACTAGATAGAGTCATAAATAATACGTAATTATTGAAATATGCTGTCAAGAGCTTTCAAGAAAGTAGACCACCAAAGATTTATATATGCACATCTGCCAATTTATTTTGGTTCAGGGTGCATAAATAAAGGTGCATAAATGTGCAAAGGGATGTAACATGAGCAAATGAAAAGAAGGATTCTCATAGGTAAAGCCTCCTCCTTTGATCCTGCAGTGTTCTATGCATCTCCTCTGGGCTGTATGTATCAGTCTTACATAGGCATCTCATGTGGAATTACACCAAAGGAGGCCTTCAGAGGGAAAAGCTTTTTCCAGAGAAGAAATTCCACAACAAATTTTTATTCTGCAATGAATAGTTTTCAGCTATCTGCATTGTTGAATGAGCACAATTTATTAGGGGTATTAAAATGTTAATATCTGTGAAAGCCAACACCTAACTAAAACTGGAAACTTCTCTTTATGCTTATCTCATAATTTTCATCTAAGCGAATACCCAAGATTGCATCATGCTGCTAACTAAATCTAATAAGGGTACTAGCAGCGGCTGACTTCTGGCTAGGCAAATGTCAAAGGCATTGAAAGCAGTAGATTGAGTTACTTGTTTCTCCTGTGATATTTAGTGAGACAACTAAAATAGCAAAATACTTATTACAAATCAGAGAAGAATATTTTCACTTGTGCACTTTTAAGGATGGACTTGTAACTACTGATAAAATATGCTTCATACAATCCTAATTTTACTGCAAGAAGGAGTAGTAAATAAATCTCAAATGCAGATATTTGGTTTGCTTTGGTTTGCTTGGTTTGCTTTGCTTTAACAACAAAAAAATGTAAGTTCTGAAATTTGGCTCATTAAGTGTTCAGGTTTTCTATTGAAAAGCGAGATGAAGCACTACACAGTTCAAATTTGGAAGCTGTTGTTCTCCTGTTCTACATTTTTATCCTCCTCCTTAGTTTATCCTTTTCCTTCCCTAGCTATCAGGAGTTAAGACAAACCTGGGTGAATGCTTGTAGCTGAGTAGAGATGATTCAAGGTCAGATTAACCTGGGGGGAGCAGGGAGATGCGCAGCAACTGAATAAACATCTTCTGTTAAGTATTTTTTCTCATTTTATGTTCAGTGTTTTCAGTACTAAAAAAAAGTTGCCCAATTAAGTTAGTAAATGGGCTTGGTGGCAAACAGTGTCTACTTCTGTGAGTTATATCTGTGCTGTTGTCTAGAACTTTGTGAGGAAAGTTGTCTCTTTGCTGAGTGCTGCAGTATGGTGGGAAATGACTAAGCTTGCTTGGGTCTAGTTAGGATGATGTTAGAAGCTGAATAGCCACAGCAGCTCACAGCTCAGTGAAAGTGCTTTCAAATTGCACAAATCTCACTGTCTAAATGTTTCCCAGGTCTTGATCAGAATATATCTTTGCATTGTAAGAAAAGAATATGGAAGTACTGCAGATATTGCAAGGGCAGGTGGAGACTATATTTATCAGAAACATAGGTTGATCTGTGTTAGCTAGCGCCAGATTTTGAAGACACCATGGAAACCAGTGTAAAATACCTCAGTTACAGCAAAGATCTCAGACAATCAAAAATGGCAAAAGAGTTGAGATAATAAAAGAAATCTTTAAAGGCCTTTATTCTAAAAATATCACTTATCCATCATCTGTAGCTGCCAAATTTTTTACCGGGAATCCTCTCTGTATTGATGAAAAGGCAATCATTTATTATTTCCCTTTTACCATTTCAAAGTTTTTTAATGATGGCAATGGCTATCCTTTTTGGAGGACAACAAAAATATCCATTTTAGAGGGCTAGAAGAGTCTCTTGTTTTTACATTTGACTAACTTTAACAGAACTCTATTTTCCTGAAGAAAGAGGGCGAGTGTAAAAACAGTTTTAGAAGGCAGCTAAAAAGATGAAAAAACAGCTTCTATCTTTCACAGTGACTTTTTCCAAATCTTGCTGCTGAGGTGTCACAGGTAGAAAGCATGACTTTTTTATTCAGTCTGAAATGAGGCAAGTCTGTACTCAGCAAAGTTATTTAAGCCGTCGCCTTCATTTGGCGCATGTTTTGACAGGAAAGCTGCAGGAGATAGAATTCCGGTCGGTTCAATCAAATCATTATTAAAGTGCAGGGGAAACTGAAGACAGAGACAAGAAGGTGTGGCAAGACAGTCAGAAGGTCAGTGTCAGGGAGAAAAGGCTCCAGATTTACTTGCTTAGCAGAGGATTTAGTCAAAACCTGGACTGGTGCTGAGGTCATTTAAGCGTGATCCTTTGTCTCATCTGCCCAGGCCATCACGAGGGTGACAAAAGGTCACCAATATTGCAGTGGCTTGTGAGGTCTCAGAGGAAGTTTGCTGACAGCTGTCACAGAGGAGCTAGTTCCTTTCAGCTCCTTTCTGATAACAGTGTAGGAGTATTACATCTCCTTGCTGACTGGTTAAACTAAGGAGCCTACCAAGTAGCTGTGGGTGGAATTACACATTTTCTTTGTGGTTTTTTTCCATGATGTTAGAGTAAAGTGACATGCCTTTGCACTTGTTGCTCATGTGTTTAACTGGAAAATATCTTGAAAAATGTCCTCTCGTAATAGTTATGAGATTTTGGAGCATATTTACTGGTTTCCAAACACTAAAGGAATATAAAGCCGGTCTGGTTAGCCACAGAAAAGTGTTTGCACCTTGGCATATACTTGGATGTCATGAAGCATTCTATTAGTATTACTTGAAGCTAGAGAAGGAGATTTTATAATTTTTATTTTAAATAAAAAATTAACTTAGCAAAACTCAAATGAACAGAAAATGTCATACTAAAGAGATTACAAGCAGAGGGCCAGATCAGAACCTTAAATTAATTTAACAAAACTCAGTGAGGTGAATTAAGAAGACTATCAATGTCAAATCAACATAAAAAGAAAGTGGTTTTATAATGCCTTTCATGGTATACTCTTTAATATGTGATAACCATATTGGAAATTCATTAGTATGCAGAAAACCAAGAGAAGCATATGGAAATACATCCTTCAAAGGACTAGGACACAATAAATTTTACAAAAGGCATAAAATATCTTTAGGATGAATGATCACTATGAAAGTAATGTGCACTAAAATTGTAGGAGTGGTATTCACTCATTAGTTGTATGAAGCCATTAACTGCCCAAAATCATTCTATTTTGCATAACCATTTGTCATATAAAATCATTAGCTCCCTCCTAAAATTGTTAGAAATGTGAAATGACTCTTCAAAAAAACCATTAGTTACAGGGTATTACACTATAAAAATCAGTGGCATATTACTTCATCATTTTCTGCATAAAAATGTCTCGGTTATGCAAAATCATTTATGTTGATAAATAACTTTTTAAGTAGCCTTATTGTTCAATAGTCAGGCTGTTAGCTGTTCAGTTTCAATAGTAATTTTTATGGCCAAGACATTTATTAGTTATGAAAAACTCTGAAATGAACTAGAACAAACATTACTTTCTACCCTGCTAAAACTGACAGTTTTAAAAAGCAATCTTGTTTGCCGTAAATGTGCTCTTAGAGTTTTAAATAGTGGCAGCTGTTCCCATTTATTTACCATAATTTTGTCACTGTTTGAATTCTATTCACTATGGCTTTCAGGTTCTCATTCTCACGTTCTAAGCTAAACTCAGGGAGAAGCTTTCATAGCAGTGTTTTTGATCATATCACAGATAGTTTTATATAGTTGTACTAGGAAGAGTAATTTGCACATCAAAATGAAACACATTGTCCTGCTCTCTCGCACAGTAATCAGAAAACTTTTAAGCATATCAGGATTAGAAAATTTCTGGAGGTGAAATATTTGAAAATTCAAACTTGTGCTTTAGCAGGAAGGGGTCCCTGTGAGAACCACGTGAAGGTGTCCAGTGCTGGTGAGAAACGCCCACAGATTTCTAGCCCATAAGACCTCTGTTGAGGAAAGGAGCCTTCCCGAGCAATGTTTTCTACGGGCCAGTTATTTTTACTATTGAATTACCCAGTTATAATTTCAAACATCATTCTGTAGGTTCTATAGAAGCAAGAAATAATAGTTTTTCTTCCAAGGAGTCCTTAGGCTAAGACTTGCCTACTATTGCCAACTTATGTATAAGGGACCAGAGAGAAACAGGTAACAATGAATACTGACCTTTCTGTTACAGAAGTAATTCATGTCTTGTCAAAACCGCTGACATTCTTTGAATATCACTTGTGGTGTGTTTACCCTGGTCAGAAACTTGGCAGCGACCCAGCTGTGTGTTCACTCCCTTCTCCAGTGGGGTGGGGAAGAAAATTGAAGACCGAAAGTGAGAAACAACTCACAGGTTGAGATAAAGACAGTTAAATTGGAGAGAAAGAGAGGAGAAAAGTGATGAAAAAGCAATTGTTTATCATGCCCAACAAGCAAGACCAGTGCCCAGACGTGTCTGAGTAATGACTACTTTGGACAAGATACAGCCCAAGCTTATGTTGCTGAGCATAATATTGCATGGTAGTGAGTACCCCTTTGGTCAGTTTGGGTAAGCTGTTCTGGCTTCTAGTTGTCCCTTCCCAAACTCTTGTTTACTTTGTGCCTACTTACTGAGGAGTCAGAGGAAGACTCATCCTTGGGTAAGCACTGTTTAGCAATAGCTAAAATATTTGTATGTCATCAGCACTTTTATTCACAAGTCCAAAACACAGAAATATATGGGCTACTACGAAAAAAGCTAACTCCATTCCATCCAAAAAGAGTATGTCAAAACATCAGCTATCTAGCAAAACTGTATTTAAAAAGACAGCACCCAAACCAACAAAGAAATAAGACATTTATCAAACCCAGGAAAACCTGCTACAAATAACCACCCTCAAAGCAATATTGCAGTATTTTCAGGAGGCACAGTAAAGGACTCAGAAATATATTCTATTCATGGTAAAAGTGCAGAGCTTAAGACAGTGGTTTGATCTACATCAATTGGAGTAGGATACAAATGCACAAAATGTAACAGTAAAACTAACGGTAACCCTAACCAGACAAAACCGCAACACAAAATGCAACCCTAACCCGAAAATTAACCCTAAACCTAACGCTAACTCTAAGCCTAACCCTAACCCAAAGCAAGCCCTAACCCTAATACAAAACACAAACCAATCCTGGAACCTAACTCCTAAACCTAACACAAACCTAACCCTAACCCTAAAGCTAACCCAAAACAGTACCATAACCCTGACCGCTAAACCTAACCAAAAACTAACACTGACCCCAACCCCAACACTAACGCTAACCCTAAACCCTAACTCTAAACCCTACATCTAAACTTAAAACTAAACCTAATCAAAACCCACCGGTAAACCTAATAACCCTAACCCTGAAAGCAGCCTTTAACTGCTAATAAACCTAACCCTAACACTAATGATAAAAATAACCCTAAACTTAACCCTAACCAAACCCTAAACCTCACCCTAAACTTAACCTGATCCCTA
>VZRR01013082.1:515415-578089 GCA_013398015.1 Oreocharis arfaki
AGAAAGAGAGGAGAAAAGTGATGAAAAAGCAATTGTTTATCATGCCCAACAAGCAAGACCAGTGCCCAGACGTGTCTGAGTAATGACTACTTTGGACAAGATACAGCCCAAGCTTATGTTGCTGAGCATAATATTGCATGGTAGTGAGTACCCCTTTGGTCAGTTTGGGTAAGCTGTTCTGGCTTCTAGTTGTCCCTTCCCAAACTCTTGTTTACTTTGTGCCTACTTACTGAGGAGTCAGAGGAAGACTCATCCTTGGGTAAGCACTGTTTAGCAATAGCTAAAATATTTGTATGTCATCAGCACTTTTATTCACAAGTCCAAAACACAGAAATATATGGGCTACTACGAAAAAAGCTAACTCCATTCCATCCAAAAAGAGTACGTCAAAACATCAGCTATCTAGCAAAACTGTATTTAAAAAGACAGCACCCAAACCAACAAAGAAATAAGACATTTATCAAACCCAGGAAAACCTGCTACAAATAACCACCCTCAAAGCAATATTGCAGTATTTTCAGGAGGCACAGTAAAGGACTCAGAAATATATTCTATTCATGGTAAAAGTGCAGAGCTTAAGACAGTGGTTTGATCTACATCAATTGGAGTAGGATACAAATGCACAAAATGTAACAGTAAAACTAACGGTAACCCTAACCAGACAAAACCGCAACACAAAATGCAACCCTAACCCGAAAATTAACCCTAAACCTAACGCTAACTCTAAGCCTAACCCTAACCCAAAGCAAGACCTAACCCTAATACAAAACACAAACCAATCCTGGAACCTAACTCCTAAACCTAACACAAACCTAACCCTAACCCTAAAGCTAACCCAAAACAGTACCATAACCCCGACCGCTAAACCTAACCAAAAACTAACACTTACCCCAACCCCAACACTAACGCTAACCCTAAACCCTAACTCTAAACCCTACATCTAAAGTTAAAACTAAACCTAATCCAAACCCACCGGTAAACCTAATAACCCTAACCCTGAAAGCAGCCTTTAACTGCTAATAAACCTAACCCTAACACTAATGATAAAAATAACCCTAAACTTAACCCTAACCAAACCCTAAACCTCACCCTAAACTTAACCTGATCCCTAATCCAAACATAACCCTAACATTAATCCTAACCCCAAACTCTAACCCTAACCTAAACCCTAACTCTAACCGTAACCCTAACCCTAAACCTAACCCTATACCTAACCCTGGCCCTTACCCTAAACCTAATCCTAACTGAAACCCGACCACTAACAATAATGAGTCTAAACCTAAACCTAACACTTACCCTAAAACTAACCCTAACTTAACCCTAAACCTAACCCTAAGAGTAACTCTTATTCTGACTCTAAACCATAATATTTAACGCTAAGCCAAACTCTAAACCTAGCCCAAAACTTAGCCCTTGCCCTAACCAAACACAACCTTAAACCTAACCCTAACCCCAAATTCTAACCCTAAACCAAACCCTAAGCCTAAAACAAAGCCTAACCCTAAGACTATCCCTAACCCTCTGATCCTTACCCTAACCCTAACGCTAATACCAATGGCCCTAAACCTGAATCTTACCCTTACCCTAAAACTAACCCTAAAATAACCCTAAACATAACCCTAATAATAACCCTTATTTTCACCCTAAAAAATAACCTTTAACCCTAACCCTAAATCTAAGCCTAACCCTAACACAAACCTTAATCCTTACTGAACCCTAAGGATAAGATTAAGGCTAAACCTAAACCTAACCCTAAACCTAAGCCTAAGCCTAATGCTAAATCTAACCCTTAACCTAACCCAAACACTTACCCTAACCCTAAGCCTAGCCCGAACCCTAACCCTAACTCAAACCCTAAACCTGACCCTAACCCTTGCCCCAGCCCTAACCCTAAACCTAACCCTAAACCTAACCTGAACCCTTACTGTAACCGTTATCCAAACCCTAAACCCAGCCCTAACTTAACCCTAACGCAAACCCTAATGCTAACCCTAACCCTAAGCCTAACTTAAGGATAAACCAGGTGCTCAGCCTTGCACTATACCTAAGCCTAGCCCTAACCCTAACTCAAAACCTAAACTTAATACTAATCTAACGCTAAGCATAACAATAATCCTGAAACTTTCCCTAACCTGTGAGTGACAGAGGACTGGAAGCAGACAGGCAGGGAATAGGAATAATTTATAAAAAGAAACGAGCTGGTTTTAAAGAATTTTTCAAAGCACAGTATTTACCTAAGTAGTAACTCTGATTACATGACCTATGCCATGCTGCCATGCCATCAACATGCTTTCTAACTATCCTTCAATGGGCTGATCATGTGCTGTTCACCTGTCTGTCAGCTTCTCCTGACCATAACCCTAACCCTAACACTAACCTTAAACCTTCCCCTAACCCTAACCTTAACGCTAACCGTAATACTAAATCCACCTCTAAACCTAGCCCTAACCATGACCATTACACTAAACCTCACCCTAACACTAACTGTAAACCTCAAATCTAATGCTAACCCTAAACCTTACCCTAGCCCTAGCCCTAACCCTAACCCTAACCCTAACCCCTAATCTTAACCCTAACCCTGACCGTAACAATAATAGGAACTCTAAACCCCATCTCTAACCCTAACCCTTACCATGACCATTACACTAAACCTAACCCTAACCCTAACTGTAAACCCCAAACCTAACCCTAAGCCTAAATTTAAGCCTAAACCTAAGCCTAAGCCTAACCTGGTCCAGGCTGTCCAGAGCACCAGGAGAGAGAGAGATTGAACAGAGCCCGCTCAGGAGCCCAGGGCTCACCGCCCCGCCTTCTGGGTCCATCTTAAAGCTACAGCAACAGTTTTCTGGACATAGAGCTCCAGAAAGAGTAGGGAATTAAGCAGACAGTAAGGGAAGACAGCATCATCAGAAAATCACCCCAAGACATCAAGTTAACTTGACACTTTTTGGGTAATGTAAAGGTCAATCTGGTAGAGAGCAGAAGTGACAGGTTTGAGAAAGATAAGCAGTACTATTCATGAGACAGTCAAATAAAATATTATGAAAGGGAAGGCCAGTGAAGGTTTCAATGAGACTTGAAGTTCTGCTTCTTGTTCAGTATGTGAGAGATGCGCATATTTACATTTTTGGCCCAGTTGCACACAGGTAGCAATTTAGATGTTTTTTTTTCAGAATGCGTAGCGTCCATTCAGTGAACAACTTTGACATCATTGTGTTTATACAGGCGTTCTTAGAAAATTATCGTGTGCTTAAAAAAGTAGTATTTTAGAACTCCATGTTACATATTCAAGCTCTAATCCAGCCTGTAGTGTGATGGGAGGCTGTGATGTCTGTCATGTTAATTGAGTCGTGGGACCTGCTTAGTTACTTTTGAGTCCAAGTGGGGTAAGGACAGTCAGTAAAAGGTAAAGGCAATGAATGCCTCTTCCACATATTCCAGTTACTTTTCTCTGGCTTCTAAACCAGATCTGTATTTCCCTGACATCTGATTAAGCTTCTTAACTTGCAAACTGTGTCCTGCAAGAGCTGACTGTTAGTCTACAGACAATTCCAGTGTGGCCAAATGCAGATGCTGATATTTGGTTTGGAGATGTGAGCACATTTAACAGCTAGTAGTGTCAACATGCAATCATGGATAATAGCTCTGCTATCATGCAAATCAAGGGTTGCTAAATGCCCCACTTTGACTTAGATGAGTTGGCTGCCAGGAAGGTATTGCAATTATCTTAGCAAAGGTTCTTTAGACTTAATCGGAAGAGATTTTCAACATTTATTAGAAATTCCTGGATCCAGGGTCCCTGCTCAGCTATTAGGGTTACTTTTGTTCCTCGTGTAAAGCAGGAAGCCCTTAGGTAATCTCTTTAAATCATTTTTTGGAAAAATACATCTGCTGCCAGAGATGAAGGTGTAGGGGTACATTGACTCCTATCAACCCGTCTCAAAGTTTGTGAAATAAATCTCCTTGCTCCAGATCAATAAGGTTTAACAATATGAACAATATGTTTCACATTTGGAAGCATATACTTGCTTCATATGTGCCTTTAACATACAGTAAATATATATGAGGTCACAGTACATAATTGCAGAAAGAATCTGCAGAACTTGTCTGTACAAACCAAAAGGATTTTAAGTATGACTATTGATTGCTGTGTTTTCTTTACAAGTGCATGGTGTCAGCAATTAGTTTAATACTCCTGATGTTTAGCCTTTCTCTGTCATGGGATTCTTGACTCATACAGTAAAAACCTGCCACTTCAAGATCTATGAGCTCCATTTGGGACCAAAATGCTGGATAATGATATTTGTTCTTAGTGTTTGTCACTGTTTGTGAGCCCGCTTGAGCAATTTCTCCAGGAATACAAATTATATTGGTTGTGCAGTTTGCCAGTGGCATCCTGTGCATGGTAATGATGTGCAAAAAAGTTAGTAGAAGCACAAACGAAAGATGTACATGGCCCACGTTATATGACTCCTGTTTTCAAAATATATTTTTTGTATCGGGGCACTAGCAGTCCTATGTGCACCAATTATGGCATGCATTTTCTAGCCTTCTCCGTGTAGTGCAAAACACGCTATTTTATTTACAAAAAAATTCTCTTGGATAAACCAGTGTTTGCTTAAAGACAAACTTCTCAGAATTTGGGTACAAACACATAATTACATAGAAAGCAATATATTAATGGATTGTAAAATGGCTGATGGGAGGACAATGTATTGCTTGGTGATATTAACAAAGAGAAGAACCAGTACCTAAAAACTAAAAAAGAAAAATTTAAACACTGCTGGTTAGGGAACTTCAATAGCACTAACTTTTGGTAATGGAATATTCATTGTAATAATGGATATAGGCAGTGACAAGCCAAGGGCACTGTGGATAGGTGATGACTCCAGCTTCTTCCAGCTCTTTCTTACCTTCTGTTATGCCATCTTTCACAGAAGTGTTAAAAACCTGCTTCTGAATGGTCTCAAGAGGATTACAAAAGGATAGCAAGATTCCCAAAGGTTTAGACAACAGTCAATACCACGGCAGGATATTGCAACTTCAGTAATTATTATTTTCTTCCATTAAAAGACTAATTGAATTCCATTACCCCTGTTCTCAACAACAAATGCTGACCATTTAGCTCAGCCTCACTTTTCAAGTCCATATTAATGGCATTTTATGTAGCTGGTTTAGACAATTGGCAGAGGTTAACTTTAAGTGATACAGTCTCTGCGGTTAATAATGGTAATCAAAGTGTTTTCATCTGCAGCTTGGACTGTGAGGTTCATTAGCAGAAATATTTTTCTAGTTTACTTAGATGTTATAGCTATGGACAAGCATTTGGGTATAGTTTATGTCCTCATTCCGTTAACAGGTTTATCCTGCCACTGTGTGCTGTGCCCATGTTTTATTCCACCTGGCAAGGGAAATTGCAAGAATCGAGGGAATGGTAATGAAAATTATTAGTGACTGGAAATACTTCTGCATGAGGAAATCAAAAAGTTTGGCACCACTTCTTAAGAAAATAAATAAGAGAGTTTAGAAAGTAATAAATCAAAAGGTGCATTGCTATTTCTCATGGGGAATTCCCATTATCTCACCAGGTTAGCCCCCCACACTGTTGGGCTGTGGAGGTTAGAGTCTACAGAGGTGATCACAACCAACATTCCGTGAATCAAAGTAGTGAATGTACAGATTTCCAGTATAATTTCCGTAGAAACTCCCTGGTTTTATCCCTGTACACTTCCATACTCTTTGGAAGGCGTGTGTACAGCTAATGAGCATAATAAAATGGTTTGCATGTGCAATTTTATACTTGTGTAACTACTGTACCGAACCAGAACTACCATCAGCTGGACTTTCATAAGGATCTGAAACTGGCATAATCGGGCAGTGGGGATTTTTGCCTATATAATTTGCAGCATTCACTTGATTACCTTGTGTAAAGGAAAGAGTTGTAAGATTCTGCTGTTCACATGGAAAAGTAATGCAGTCTTTTCACTGCTTCCTGAACCTTGCTTTTCATGCTTTTCTCCTTACATTGACCAAACTTGGAGTGCACTGATGATTCCCGCCTGCCTCACTCGTCTTTTTTTCCTCAGTGGAAAAGGTTTCAGTGGAGACCTTTGCTACTAGTTGTTGATGAAAGGGAGGTTTAGTCCTGGCCATACCTGGAAACGTGTGATGTTTCTGCAGGTTAGGTGGCAAATCTACATCCAAGAATATATTTCATTTGATGTTTTGTGACAGCACAAAATGGGCTGGAGGCAAGGGAGCTCAAAACATATATAATTTCAGATAGAATATATATGAGTATAATAGATACATTCAATTAATCATAGAGAATTTTCCAAGTCTTTTTCTATCTTGAATTATCTATTGAAAATTTTCAGAAGGAATTAGTGTGTTACTAAATACTTTAAATACTTGTTAAATAAAATGTGATTGGATCTTTCTTTAACACGTTTCTCCTGTCCACATAAGTGCAGTTTATCTGTTCCCAAACAGCTGAATGTTCTTACTGTGTTACTGTCTTCTCTACTTATTATCTGATAATTAAGCCTAAAATTTTCCCAGTGCCTGAATGGACCATTACTGTGATACCTGTGTAGTGTCTGGAAGTGCCCACCTAAGGGAATGTCAGGGAAGTGCAAGAGGTTACTCTACCAACAAGATGGACGTAGGCTGCCAGAAGACAAAGGAGCCTGGACCATCTTTCAGTTGTTGCTGTTGACTCTCTCCAGAATTAAGCAGCAAGGTAGCCAGTTCCTGGGCAGTGTGGGAGGCTGAAATTCAACCACCAGATTAACAAGATGATAAATACATATAACTCTCATTATTCATTTTTAATATTTTTCAGCCTGTTAGTGAAACATTTCTTTTTATATTGGAGGAAAAACAAAAAAGTGAAGAAGGTAACTGTGTCTGTTTTAAAATGAAAAACATTTACTAACTAGTTTGGAAACAAAAAACATAGTAAATGTTAAGTTGCAGTTCTGTTTCTCTTTTCCAATGAGATATTAATGACTATTTCTTTCCTTTGTTGCTTCCCCTCTTGGAATCTCCCGCCCTTTCCTCATTTCCTTCTCCTGCTCTTCAATTTTTCCTGCCTCCTTCTCTCATCTCTCTATGAATCATGTTCTTTCAGCTGATAAGTGTCAGTTTTCTCTGTCTCTGAGACATTGCTTTTGTAGTTATAGTACAGCTATGAGCTCTACAGCTTTTCTCGTCCTTCCATTCTCTTTGTAACCCAGCCATATCCATCTTCAGTCTCAGACTCAAACATGCCTAGGAAAACCAAAAAATTCTAAAGGAAACAAACTTTTAAATGACAAACCCAAACAAATTTGCATTAGTAGCAAACAACTTGTGCCCCAGAATAACAAACTAACAAACTAAGAAAGGAAATACTAAGAACAAGTTAATCAAAGAGAACAAGAAAGGGAAAAATCCCTGAAAATAATGATCGGTTTTTGAAGAGCTTTGATCCCTCTGTCTCCATCTGCAGCTTGCAACATAAACAGTCTTCATGTTTATAAACATGATGCATCAAAGGCAAAACTCTCACCTAGATGTATTGACTTGCTTTTTCAGTGGTCCTAAATGCCAAGATGTTCTCTCCTTCACATAGGTCATAACATCCAGACCTCATAAGGTTTTTAAAATTTCTTTTACATTTTGTAGTGTCTAGATCTCTTTTTTTTTTTTTTAAAAAGCTTTTCCTTGGGATTAAAGCAGCTGCTTGAGAGCTTTTTATGTGTTTTGGAATTTACTGGACTGTATTTAAAAGGCTAAGTAAAAATAATTAACGCTGTTCTTAATCACAGATACTCCAACAAAGACATCAATGGTTTTGAAACATTTTACATTATTGAATACCGTATTATTTACAGCAAACTCATGTCTTACGGCAGAAATATATGAGAAAAAAAAGTACATGAAATATTTTTATGAAAATAAGCTGAACTCAAAGATCCTGACAGGAATCTCAAATGTAGGATAATAACAGAACTGATATTTATGAACTCATTACATATTTAAACATAAACATTATGTGAGTAGCCATTTATTTTAGGCACTTACCACTCTGGGATATTAATAAGAATGAATGAATCTGCATACTAAATGTTAGCCCTATCTGTATTATATTGCTTCAGTAGCCTAAAAATTATCTTTGGCTGCCTTCCCAAGCAGGGGAGCATCTCTTGACACCCCACATCCCGTTTCCCTGGTGGAAACATAATAACAATGAACAGTTCTAAAGTCTGGGTTGAAAGATTTTGGATCTGGAGCTTTAGTTCTGCTCGTCATGGAGACTATAGGTAAACCAGCCCTAATTAGCTGAGCTCTCTCCAAACACTGCAGAGCAGCAGGATAGCAGGATAGCAGGATGGAGCACCAAAAGCTTCTGTTTGGAAGAACAATTTTAAGTTAGTTTAATCTCTAAAAGAGGAATGAAATTTATTAATAACAAGATTTTTTAAAATTTTTAATACAATTTACTCACAATCAGTGTGGAAGCAGTAAGTTTAATTTAAAACAAAGACCAGTAACCTGTTATCTTAGGCATTTAGTTTAAGATATAATGACTGCTGTTAGTGGTTTGCAAGCTAAATAAATAGAGCAGAATAAGGGAGGGTAAAAGGACCCAAGTATCCTGAGTTTTATTGATGGGAAGTATACAGACATTAAAGTATTTGCCTAAGGACATATTAGGAAAGGATGATTGTTAGTTTAATGAATGCTTTTGCTTTTGTGTAACACAGTCTCTTTATACTTCAGTCTGCTTTGATCAGTGGATATAAACATTGCTATTTAAGACATTTGAAAATAACTTGTGCAGGAGATTTTCTGAGAACATCAGGCAGGTCTGATGGAGGAATACTAAAGTCCTATCTTGAAGTGCGTCATAGTCCACAGTGCTAAGAATGACATCCGGAGCTTTTTTCCTTTTACCTCGAACTATGGCAGTTATTAGTGTGATGCCTAGGAAGATGAGTGGATTTTGTATTTAGGTATTTTGGCTCCTAGACTATCTAAACAATAACTCTTAACAGGTATTTCCTACCCAACTTGGTCTGTTCCAACTGGAGAAAGGGAGACTGAGGGGACACCTCACTGCAGTTACAACTTCCTTGTGAGTGGAAGAGGAGGGGCAGACACCGATCTCATTTCTGTGGTGACCAGTGACCGGACCTGAGGGAGCGGCCTGAGCTTGTGTCAGGGGAGGATTAGGTTGGGTCTTAGAAAAAGGTTCTTCACCCAAAGGGTGGTTGGGCACTGGAAAGGGCTCCTGACGGAAGTGTCAGCCCCAAGCCTGACAGAGTTCAAGAAGCGTTTGGACAATGCTCTCAGGCACGTGGTGTGACTCTTGGGGATGGTCCTGTGCAGGACAAAGAGTCAGATTCGATGATTCTGATGGGTCTCTTCCAACTCAGCATATTCTGTGCTTCTGTAACTTTGTGTTCAAGAAGAACTGAGATAAAATCCTCATGTATTTCTTTCACATTTTTTGGCATAGGAGAACATGGTAGGGAAAAGAAGCCAGATTTGCAGCAGCCAGGGGAAAGGCAGGGGTGGTTTCTTTGAGGTTTGGCTTCATATGATGGAAACACACCATGAGAGGGTGTATTGGCCTGTTCCAGCGAGGAGCTCGTGAGTTTACCTTCTCCCTGGGAGTCTGTGCCTGCCTCTACATTCACGCTGTCCCATGCTGCCCATGAAATATGATGCGTTTCTTTTACAGATTCTACTACAGCTGCTCTTTTCCTCCCATCACCTCTTCCCCATTACTGCAACACCTGAAGAGTGGCTTTTGAAGGGAAGAAACAAATGGGCTTCATTTTCAAATAACCAACTGTTCACACATGGCAAATGTTCAGGGATTCAGATGCTGTGCATGTGCAGCTGTTGCAGATCTGTTGCAGAGTGATAACTGCACAAAATTAATTTGCAAATGTATCTCATCTTACAAAAAAAATCTGTGGACTGTCAGCTGCAGATGACTTTTTCCAGCTTTACAACTTTCCATCCATAATTTTGTAATCTTGCGATTTGACGGGACTGCAATGTCACGTGACATGTCAGGTGCTCAGAGATAGTAAGTACTGATTTGAGGAATGTTAAGACTTGTGGAAGAGGCAGATAGATGTAGACAGTTATATTGGAACCAGGGGCCTAGTTTAACCATGAGCCTTCTGTACCATCTGTACACATCTTTGCCTAGAAAACTTTTCCTTGAAATGTGGTGTTTCTTGACAGAAAATGAGAAAAAGCAAGTCAGAATGTTCATCAGTGACCACGAGAAATTCGTTGTAGCTGATGCAGGATATGCTGCTATGTACTCCTGAAGAAATAGAAGGAAACTTCAGAATTTCTGAAATGTTCCTTTTCCACCTGTATGAATAGGAAAAAGTAATATCTCAAAATGCTTTTTAAAAGTTCCTCATCTTCTCTGCACATTTCACAAGGAGATATGTCTGCTGAAAGGAATTAGAGCTATCTGCTTTGTCATGGTTGGTGGCAAGCAAGATTGCAGTGAAGGAACTTTACGTTTCCAGTGGATTTCAGTACACCAAGAAGTCAATAAATTTGGGCTTTTTTTGGAGGCTAGAGCCAGCTATTTTCACACAGATAGTAGTTCTACAAACCCAAAATAATTTTTCCAGCCCACTGTAGAAGTTATTTGAAGAGCTTACATCTGTTAGCTGGAAATATTCAGCCCTCAGTAGATCATGGGAATATATTCTTGTTTTGCCCTATAAATAGCTACTTTTGGAAATGCCTCACTAAGAGGAATTTGTGAGCAGTTTGGCTATATTGATACTGATTTCTGGGGTAAAACACAGAAAAAAAGAATTTTCAAGGAGTAGTTCAAACCTTAAAATTTCACTTCCATTTTAGAAGCAAAACATAGCAGAGAGGTGAAAAAGAAGAAAAAAATCTTAAAAAAGGCTTACCAGACCTCTAACAGCCTTAGGCAGTTCAACTCCAGCAGCTTGTGAAGTTGTCTTATTAGTCAGTGGCAAATGATGGCATTTCTGCTCCAGGTCTAGTGTCAAACTATCAGCAGGCTGACATCTTAACTTCAAGACAAAAATAAATATAAAGGTAAAAAAATCATTCTCACTTTTTCCTTTAGATTCTACAGACTTAAATGTTACAAAACTGATTGAAGATAAAATGAAGCAAATGACTACAATTCCCCAGTATTCAATTAAATTGATATAGGTCCATAAGAAAACAAATGGAAAACATTATTTTAAATGAGAGGTTTTTGTAAGGTTATCAGTAACTTTACCTGTGTAGGAAAAATGTACAGTAAATAAGAGAGATGTAAGTGTTTTTGTGCATTTCAGTTTGTTATGTAAAAGTGTTTTTGACTAAGAATGCTGATGAGAAAGCAGAGCAGAGGCTGATCTACATTTGGAAATGGTTAACAGACATAAATACCAGAAATGGAGAGCAATTGTCTAGACTGGCAAAAGTGACATAATAAGCACAGTACATAGAATTTGACAGGTAAAAGTGAAAACTGGGTTGTAATGTCTAGCAGTCAATGAGGTAAGGCTGTGAAAGAGGATGGATTTTGCTTGTTTGTATGTTTGGGGTTTTTTTTAAGGAACTGGAGGAATAACTTATGACATCAGAGGGCCATTTCCAACTCTTTAGCAAATTTCCTTGGAGAAAGGCCACATTTCCTCAGGATATGGTCTCCTTTCTGTGTTGAGTTTTTGTACTAATCTCTTCACCACAAAAGCACTCTTTTGTAATGCATGTCCCATAAACATCATTTTGTTTATCCTGCTGTTTTATTTATCTTGAAACACAAGTAATAACAATAAGCATTTTATCAAAACTTTTTTTGTTGAGGAAGTTCTGGGAAGTGTCATTGTTTGGTCTGTGAAAACTAGCTTTTAACACCCAAGGCAGAGTAAGAAATGATTACCTCCTCTTGTCTTTTATGTCTTTTCCTGTAGCTTTAGACTCACAGATTTCAGGCATTCTCTTCTGAATTATATCTGGCAGATCTGTTTTTTATCTGTCACACTGAATGACCAATTGCTTTAAAAATTTTACTGTTTTGAACAGAACAGATTGAAATAGAGCAATTAGGTTTTTTTTGAAATCTAAATATTCTTTATATTTAACCAAAAGAGCTTAAAAAGTGAGAGCAACCCTTTCGGTTATGAAAGGAATTGTTTTTTCCTACTGCCATTTTTTCAACCCTTCTCTCAAGAAAAAAGCAAGGCTTTAATATAATAAAGGAGCCATCACTTGGTTAAACAACTACCCAAAATCAAAATAATTGAACAAAACGTTTGCTGAAAATATTTCAGCATTTTTATGAGGAAAAGCAGAAGTAGAAACTAGGAACTGTAGGCAAAACTAGCAGGTAGGTGATCAGCTGAAGAATTTTCAGGGACTTTGTCTCTTCCCTCCAACTGCTGTTTCAGTTTTCGTTCAGGACTATACCCAATGCTTATTAGGTCCATAAAATACCTCCATGCTCAGGATTTTCTCGTCTCACTAGAATGTTTCTTTTTCCCCCAAATTTCCTATTCTGAATTGAGCTGAAGCTGGGACCTCTTAAAGACCAAGTTCCTGGTCAGAGTGTTCTTTTGGCTGGAGAAAATGTCAACATTTTGGTAACCTTTGAGAAGGAAGACTGACCTGTTTTTCCCACATTTCTGTCCTCAATGTCTCTTGACAGGCAGAGTACTGAGTGAGAGGAGCCTTTTATCTCTTTTGATGGACAGTAATTCTGTTCTGGATTAGTGTCACCTTCATGATGAAAGATTTATCAAAACAGATAAAAGCCTGTGAAAAGATTTTTGGTTTCTAGCATTTGTTCTTTTTCTCTATTTTGTAAAAACATCCCAACCTTCCCTAGACAAAGCTTTTTAAAGTGTGACAACAGTTGTGCATACCTTATTTGAGAGAGGATAAAATGATCTTCTAATTTGTTAATATTAAATATGATTTCTTAATTTATTCTATTACCTTCATCTAATCAGCAAAATCACAGTTTACTACTTCAATTTCAAGAATGCCTAGAATCAAGAGGTTTTTTACATTTTTGTTGTTGTTGTTTGGTTTGTTTGTTGGGGTTTTGTTTAGTTTGGTTTTTTAATTTGGTTTTTTGTTAGGGTTTTTTGTGGTTTTTTGTTTGTTTGGTTTGGTTTTTTGTTTGTTTTGTTTGTTTGGGTTTTGTTATTTATTTATTTATTTTATTTTATTTTATTTTATTTTATTTTTCCTTCTTTCACCACAACTGATCTCCTTGCATCTTGTTCTTGGATTTATTTATTCAGTGAGTGTAACTTGCCAAATGAGCTGATACAAACTCATACACACATACCTGCACAGATAGAGATGAATTGTGACACTGTGGAGCAGTTGGTGTTCTGATACTTTCAAAAGAAGAAAGGCATTCTTCCTAGTGCTTGGTTGTTTTTTTTTTTATCTCCTAGGCTTCCATCCATCAGAGTATCTTAGCATGTACCAAAAGGAAGTAAGAGGATAGGCCCATATTTTATTTCCCCAGAAGAGACTTTTTTTGGACAGAGGGTCTGATGATATTCTTGTTACATGCCTGAAATTACCTGAAATGGATGCAGAGCTTTAAGAATCAAAATAAATTCAAAATCTTCCACTGTGCTGGCATTCATACAGCAGGGCCAAGAAATCGCTTTCAGGAAATCCATTCCTTCAAAGGAAAAGCTTGCCTTCCTCTTTAATGTCTGACAGCCAGAGGCAATCAAAAGAGATGCCACCATGGATATGTTGCTCATACTGGATCCTCTACCTTCACAATCACTGCATTCACCAAGCATTCTCCTCCTGCAGGATAGCACTTGGTGGAAAAAAAAATCTTCTAATCTTCTCTGTTTTAAAATTACAAAGGAAATCCCTACTTGCATGATAAAGGCTAAAATTATCATAGCTTTCTCTTTTGTGGTAAAAATTGTTACTACTCACCTAAGAAACTGTTTACTTAACTCAAAAGCAGGCTCACTGGGTTTAAAATATCTTTAAAAGTGATTGAAAAATGATACCAAATTGGGTTTACTTTTTTATAAATCTGTAACACTGGCTGAAATACATCTGTAATCATTCTAAATCAACTGAAATTAGACAAAATTTTTATTTTCTTCAAACTGAGTTAACAGCATAGAAGTACATTATGATCTAATAAATATACAGAGATATTTAAATAGTACACGTGAGGGTTTTGTTGAAAGTCTATCAAGCCTGAATCTTTATGTAATCAAAATATCCTTTTTTGCAATATAAAGGTAAAAATGGCTGGTACCAGTAGCACTTATTACAATTTCACTTGTAATTATTAGGTCAATCTAAAATTACACAACTTTTCCAGATTTCTGCTAATAAAAAGAGAGCAGAAGTGAGATGAGAACTAACCCCAGCTGGTGGTCAGTACCTCCTAGCATTAGTATTTTGATTCATAAGTGCACATGTAACTTTTATGTTATCCTTTCTCTACAAAAGGGATATATTAAATTATCTGCATATGTTTATTCATAAATCGAATACTCCTCTCCCTTACCTTACAGAAACAGAGTGGGGGAAAAACAAAACCTACCACTATTAACATGCATCCATTAACAGAATTGCAGAGTCAGGGAATAGACCATGTCTAGACTGTTTTTGAATATCTGCAAAGAGGGATACTCTGCAATGTCCCTAGAAAACCTTTGCCTGTGCTCCTTATTTTCGGACAGAGCTTTCTGTGTTTCAGTTTGTCCCCTTGTCCTGTTACTGGAAACTGGAAAGAACCTGACTCCATTTTCTTTGCACTTTCCCTTCAGGAAGGTGTGCACATCGATTTGATCCCCCTGAGCCCTTCTCATCTCTGGGCTGAACATTCCTGCTCTCTCAGCTGCTCCTGATGTAAAATATGGTCCAGTGCCTTAATCATCTTAGTGGCCCTTATCTTCAGGCCTCTTATGAACTTGCAAAATATCAATACTTTTTCAACTGTCCTCGAAGATAGAACAATGCTTTGTTTTTATATATTTGATAAACTGGGGAGAAAAAGTAGTCATATTTTTGGGATATGTTTTACAGTGATGAAGTCTAACATTCTGAGAAAATAATACTGCTTTTAAAATACTCTGTCCTTTGCAATAAAAGGAATCTCATAAACATCTGGAAAATGTTATTTTTTTTATTATTGCTGTTATTATTATTATTATTACTATTATAATCTTATTACTCCCATTACTTTTCACCATGATTGTATTTTATTGACCCCCAAATTAAGGATTTTTGAGATAAATCAGCAGTACAAAATATAAAGACATATTTGAGTGTCTGCATCCAGGTAGTACTGTGGGAAGGATGACGAATGTTGGCTTCTCAGTAGCAGGAAGGATTAAAAAGTTTTCTTATATATGTGTATTAAGTGCCCAGATTTCTAAATGAGACCCTGCTCTGAAGGCTGCTGCTTTGCTTATAGTCCTGACTAGCTATTTATTCTCATCCCCTCAGCAGTGGGAATAGGGAGTCTACTCAGTATCCGCTGTCACCAAAAACCAGGAAATAAACTCTCCAGCCAGTTCACTAGATTAGAAAGGTGACATTACTTTATTAGCAGTGCTGGATGCATGGGGGTTTCTCAAAGTATGCATGCCCAGTAACCCGACAGAACAGGTTATATTCCTGAAACTAATAAATATTAATCATATTTCCTGAATACATGCATATTTGCTAATTATTTCCATGGATTTATTTGGATATGGTTCTAGATCTTCTGATTAATCTTTTCTCCTTGAGAGTATTTCAAATATGCCATCAGGTCATAATGTAGTTTTCTTACCATTCTTTGTTCTGACACACAATCCTTGTTGTCAAAACTAGGATATCTGCTAGTATGTATTAATCACTAATATAAATAAATAAGGAAGCATTAACTGGCACAAGAGTTATTAGTCACAGATGAAGGGCGTTAACACAAGGCTACATTAAACTCTGGTATTTGTACTAAGCACTGTAGGGTACAAAACTAAGGATAAACCACAAAGTTAGGGAAATTGCACTAAAGTTTAAAAAGTTTTCCAGTATTTTTCCCCACTTCTGCATAGACTTCTTACAGAAATATAATTTGTTCAGTAACACCATCATCAGACTCTGCTTTAAGTACTAGACCATGCTACT
Source organism: Oreocharis arfaki (assembly GCA_013398015.1). Taxonomy (NCBI): domain Eukaryota; kingdom Metazoa; phylum Chordata; class Aves; order Passeriformes; family Paramythiidae; genus Oreocharis; species Oreocharis arfaki. The sequence continues at coordinate 531,580 of VZRR01013082.1, forward strand.
TCTCAGGACTGAATTGACATCAGATACAGGCATATTGAGGGAAGAAAAGCCAATGGTAAAATCTTCTCTTGTGCTTTTTTTGGTAATAGGCATGTTGCAGTTACTATTCTCTTCCATTCTAATATCTTCCCTCAGCACTGAAATTACCTGTTCTGAAAAGTTCATGGCCAGAGTATGAGCAACAGTGTGGTTACCATGAATTCGTTCAGCGGTAAGAACTGAGAATAAAAACAAGCCTTATATTCACTAAATATTTATTCCTCAACGTGTTACATTGTTCTGAAACATCATTGGATTTTAAAAACACACTAACCACATTAAAAAAAATACCGTGTGAGGTTTTGATATTAACTGTCTCTTTATATAAGTGTCAAAATAGATTTCCATTGGCAAACTGAAACTTGATTGCAGAGGTAGTGAACAATCAGTCTCTTTGACTTATAAATAAAATAAAGCAATTCATTCTTATTTTTTATAGGAATCATTATGGAAGATATGGAAAAAAAGGCTTTAAAATTAGCAAAATGTGAACTAGAAGTTGTTGTGTAAATATGTGACACATTAGTATTAAAGGAATACGTGAATAAATCTAACAAATTCACAAGGGAGATGTGAAAGGATGACATGTTACCATTTCTTTCTGCAATGATCATTAGGAAAGATGATTGTCTTTCACAGTCGAGAGAAAGGATACCAATTCAGAGGCCAATTTATATTATAAATCAAATCTCTGTCCTACAGTTTCAGTGCAAAGTAGTCAAAACACTCGTTGATTAAGTACTTAAGAGTTGTGAAGCAGAATTCTGGGAGGAGAACTTAATCATATTAGAAATACATTGCTAAACAACAGGTTCCTTCTGCAACCCATTAACAAAAAAGAAAATAAAAAGAAATGTTCAACCTGAGGCTACAGAGAAAAAGTCTCCACATGAAAACAAAGCAATACCTAATACACAATTCACAACAGTGGATTCAGAAATGTTCAGTGTTACCTAAGCCTGCCATCCCTGAAGGGTATGGGTGGTCCTTGGTTTAGAACTTCTGGCTCTGTTTGTGGAGGTTTGGTTTCTTTACAAAGCCTTAAGTTACTTGCTTTTAAAAGTGAAGAACATGTTTTAAGCCAAGATAAAAACTGTTGCATGTGGGAAGACTGAACCAAAAAGACTTTTACCACACATTTAGATCCTACCAGAAGCAGTTAGTTCTCTGTGACTCCAAGGATCCTTTTTTGTACTTTCTGCATTTACTCTTAGAAACCTCTGTACTCCTTAGCCTTTTCTTTTATGCTTTCCATGAGGCCACACTGATACAGAAAGGCAGAAGAGGACAGCTCTTAGGTCTAGTGTCCTAGTAAGATTTTAGTGTCCCATAGAATCTAGAAAGAACCATATAAACCACAGTCAGTGTCTATTGGAAGCCTTGTAGCAAGGGACAGTACATTTCTTTTGAATAGGACCTTGTGTTGTATTTTTGTTGAAGAATTTAAATTAAATTTTGTCTTTAAAAGTACATGAAAACTTCACTTGACATCATTTAGTCCTATAGCTTTTGAGGCTGCAGTTCACGCAAGTGTACTGCATCAGCTTCAGACATAGAAATAAAATTTTGTGTGGGAGTGTGTTTTTGTTGTGTATTTGGGGTTGTTTGTTTGGTTTTTTGTTCGGGCTTTTGTTTGTTTGGTTGGTTTGGTTTGGTTTTTGGGGTTTTTTTCTCCTTGTATTTTGCCTTTTCTATAGCAGTTAACAGCTGAGGGTTACAACAAGGCTTCTCTGAACTTCCTCTAATGTTCACCAATAATATGGCCCATTATCACAAATGGCAGATAAGAACATGTTCCAATTTTCTCACTTACGATTTTCTGTTTTATTCTATTATTTATTTATGGGAACTGGTCAACCTTGGAACAACCTGAGAGTGCTGTGAAGATGTCTAGGTTTTATGTTATTTGGCAAATTTAGCACTGGGTCACCTGTTTCTAGAGAAAATTGCTGTTGTAAGAGAAAGTGCTTTGTTAGTTCAATATTGCTAGTCTGAAATCTGGTCAAAGTTTAAGATTTGGCTAGAATTCTGGGGCAGTATTTCTGTCTTGTATAACATACTGGTTTGTTTTTTCATTAGTGAATTGCTGCTTTCTCTGGTGTCCTGAGCAGCAGATGTCTCATTAGCACCTGAGCTATGCCAGCTTCTGTGGAAGGCTCCAAACTGATTAAACACATGCTCCATTTTTATTTCTTTATGAGTCATTATTTAAAGGTTTTATCACCAGCTTGCCATGCTTAATTACATGTGGCCATAATTAAATATGAATATCTGCAGATCCGGATTGTTATTTTTGCTATAACGTCAATAAAATATTTTCCTCTTTGCTAATTAAATGCTACAAAGAAGGGGAGAAATAAAAAAAGGAAAGAAGAACCCAGCAAGAATTATCAAGTATATATAAAATATCTATCAAATATCCTTGTGAACTACTTAGAAAAGGCATTTTTTCTAAACAAGGGCAACGTCGTGTGATAAAGATATAAGGCAAAAAGCATTGTTTAGATATTTAAAAGTGTTGTCTGTTATCCATCAGATTTAATAATTCAGAAATTACTCCAGTCCTTGCAAAATTAACAGAGTGAGTTCCTTTGGAACATGGTTTTGGGTATGTGAAGAAGAAGTCTTTGGGAACTGTCAGGATAAACAGTGCTTAACAAATTTCTTTATCTTCTGTGATAAAATGACTCTTTTAATGGATGGGTAGAGAGCAATTTACTTTGACTTTTGCAAGATTTTGATGCTTTCTTCCCCTGTATTCTCATGTTCAAGTCAAGATGCTATGGTTTGGCTGAGTAGACAAATGACTGAGTAAAAAAGTGAATGATGTGCATTAAAGATATAATTGGTTATACTGAACCTGGTTGCATGTGACAAATGGAGTACCAGAATCTGGGGACTGTCCTGGGACCTGTTCCATTCAGCATCTTAGCCAGTGACATGGGGGAACTTAAAGAGTGTTTGTTCATAAAGTTTTCAAATGACACCAAACTGGGGACAGTCAGTACATCCAAGGACTGGACTGCCATCCAGAGAGACATAGGTGGGTTGCATGAAAGGGGTCAGCAGGAATCAAGGACATGCATGAGGACTTGTGCACAAAGTCAATTGTGCAATTGAGGAGGAAATCCTTGCAGCCATATAGGCTGGGAAAGAGCTTTGCTGAAAATGTCCTTGATTCACGGTTCATGAACCATGTCCTGGTTCACAGTGAGCTAGCTGGTAGCCACCAGTGTGCACAGGCAGCAAAGTTAACAGGACTGTGTTAACAGGATCATGGCAGTAGGAGATACTGCATGCAGTTCATTCCCTCCTGAAACAAGGCATATGTGATAAACTGGATTGTGTTGAGCAGAGAGCTACAAAAATGGACATGAGCTGGAGCACTTGACCTATGAGGAGAAAGAACTGGAGCTCATTCATCTAGGGGAGGAGACCTAGCAGCAGCCCCCCTACCCAGTACCTGGGAAGAGCTTGCTGTGAAGACAAAGCCATGCTGTTCATCAAGGCAGATGGAGGGAGGACAAGAGAAAACAGGCACAAGGTGAAACAGAAGACCTTCACACTGTGTACCAGGAAAAAATATTTTCACTATGAATACAGCTGAGCAGTGGTACAGGCTGTCCAGGGAGTCTGTGTACCCTCCATTCTTGAAGGTTTCTAAGACTGGACTGGATAAAGTCCCGAACAACCTGGTCTGACCTTATAGCTGACCCTTTTAGAAGCAAGAAATTGGACTAGAGACCTCCTGAGGTTCCTTCTGAGCTGAATTTTAGTATGATCCTAATCTTCCACCATTTAGGAACTTGCCAGGATCTGTACTTTTACAGGATTTTGCCCATAGAAAGCTACGGAACTATTTGTTGCCTTAAAAATGTAAGTCACAGTGGACTGTGAAGTAAAAAAAAAAAAAAAAAAGAGGTTAGATTTTGGGGTATGAAAAATGATTCTATTCAAATTACTTGACTTTGGTACATTATGGACACATAATGATTCGTAAGTATATAAAAAATTATTTCTTTAAAATATTATGAAGAAGGGAAGGCACATATAGACTGTTTCCAATTTTCAGAAGTTCCACAGATAAATGTCATACCTAAACAATAATTTTTGCATTGTTAAGATAAGAGCATATTATTTTGAGTTTATTTAGTGAAAACCATTGATAAGGCAAGAGCTGTGCTACTGTTTTATGAATGCTTATAGGTTCAGAAGGCACAAACTGAGCTGAGTGCTGCATAGTTCATTAAATGTGCCCTGCTGTCTTTTCTAGCTGACCTGACTCCTGAGTAGTTTCCAAACATACTGATAACATTGCTATATTTTTTTTATCAGGCTCTTTTTCTAGCTGATAGTACCTCTTTTGGTAACATAATATGTCTATTGCATGTCATTTGTTGAGTGTGCCCTTATTCCTTACTCTTTATGTAGGTCAAGGTCTGAGAAACTTTTTCTCTGAGTTTCAGACCAACTTCTGCTCCATAAAGCTGAATTAAGTTTATAGATAAAACAGCTTCTTCTTTTTCAAATTCTACTCCTAGTCCATAAAAGCTGTCATTCTAATCACAGCACATTCCCTTTCCCATCTCCTCTTGTTCTGTGGGTTAAAATAAATCATCAGTCTCAGAATTGTGTATTAGCTTTGAATTGCCTCATTATAGCAATGCTAAAATGGGATATTCAAAAAAGAAGAAGAGAAAAAACCCTGAGAACCTTTCCATCACTGTTCAATCATGATTTAGACAGACCTTTAATCTAAAGCCTCTAGAGAAGCTCTAAACTACAGGAGGGTTCTGCAGTGGATGGAATAATATTACAATGCATGATGGAATGTCATAGTGTAAAAAAGCTGGAGTTTGGGGGGAACTAGAAAAAAGATTAAAATTTCATTAAATCTGTGTCTGTTGAAAGCAATGGGGAATTTGTCCCTGAGGTTTCATGCATTGTGGGTTAATATTTTTTTAACCTCTTGAGTTAGTTTGAGTGGTTTTGACTTGCTTGAGGAAGTGTATCCAGGACCCCACGGCCTGGAAAGCCTTGGCAGCAGCAAGGCTGCAGTTTGGTGGTAGATGCAGTCCTGGATTAGGAGTGTTGTGGAAACTGGACTGTGTCAGGAGAGGGGAGCAGAGTACTAGGCACGCTGACTCAGAGTTCCTGTCCACACTGAAGCATGAAAATGTTTGCTCCTGCTGGTCTTATTAGTGACAGGGGTGCTCACTTGTGCGGTTTTGAATGTAGGAAATTTACCCTGGTAACTAGAAATTGTTGAAACCAGTGCTAACAATGTCCATTAATACATTTAAAAAAAAGCAAAATATCCTTTCCATTACTTTGCAGGAGATCTGATATCTGATCTTGATTAATTCATGTTAGTTGCCTGGAAGATAACAAGGATTGTATATATGCTAAAACCTGTAATAATTTGCCAAAATAATTTCAATACTATATAAATAAAAATAATTCTTGTGCAGTAGGCAGATGAAGATATTGTTAAATATGAAATGGTTTAATGTAGTCTCATTTTTAAGTTCTAGCGAAAATAAAAAAATAGGATTCCTTTTTAGTGTAATAATTTTCATGATACACTTCTCCACACAATGGATTTGAGTTCACAAATGCAGAATTGCATCTTTGAAATGATAGTGGTAATTAATGTGAGTGAATTCATATGTAAACTGGTGTTTTCTGGGGAGCTCTTAAATAAATATCTTTGACATCTTTGCAAGCTCTTTAAACTTTCCCTGGAAAATATCAGTGTTTCAGATGACATTGATACAGGCTGTTAAAGATAGGCTGAGTATAATTAAAGACACCTGACTGCGTTTCCTCTTTAAGTGTTTGAAGTTGGGAGGGAAAGAGCTGATTCAAAACATGTGGGAAAAAGGAAGGGAAAGGAGAAAAAACAGAGAAAGTGAAAAGCAAGCCACATCACACTATCATTCTTTGTGGAGACTGGCTATTGGAATGCTAGCACGTCCTCCCATGGAGCCTGGGAGTTGCAGGCTTCCCCTGGTCTCCATGGGGAATTTGGATTTCAGAAGGTGAAGGGAGTTGTATTTCCTGGATCTTTGCCTTTCTGTGTAGATGAAGCATTTTTCTTCTCTAAACCATGGAATCAGCAGGGATGCCTTCCAAAGGAGGGTTAAGAGCTTTTCCCCTGTTTTTGTTACATTGTGAGTTCTTAGCGCAGTGCACTGATTTTATTTAGCACCGTTACGAACACAGATAGTGGCTTTATGCTGAAACTCCTAGAGCTTCGTAGCTCTGCTTCAGTATTTAACTAACTTGTATTGCCACTAACACCATGGCAGTTATGCAAGGGAGATGAGTAGAGCATAAACTATATAATTAAACTAATGAATAAATGGTTGATAATAATTTAAAGCATCTACAAAACTGCAATACTTGACAGCATAGATGTCTAAATGCTAGAAGTTGCATTCCAGATATAATTTTTGAGAGTGCTTTCTCACCCCTGTGGGCTAGAAGAGATTCTGAACCCTGCAGATCAAATTATAGAGAGGAAAGTCTTGCAGCTTAGGAAATGTAAGGTTTTCATATTGGATTAAATGATAATATCCATTGAAAATCAGAGAAAATGCACTTCCACAGTTATACAAGATGTGGAATAAAGAAAAGAATTTTAGGAGGTTGGTGAACGTAAATTCTCTATTGGCATCCCTGCGACTAATCCAAGACTTTGCAGAGGTCATACAAATTTTAGACACATGTAACCACACCCTTGGTGACTGCAGTGACAACTTCCTATGCTCATGGAGAAGTACTCTGTCATCATGTGGTTGTAAGCTGGTCTATGTAGACTCAACAGGACAAATTAACTTGGCAGGATCTCCAGTCTTGCCTGGCCAGACCGCTTCTAGTACCTGAAGCAGAACTACAGCAACTTTGATGGATTTCAGGCTCTCTGCCTTTCAGTAAGACTACACAACATTTCTGAGGTGATTATCATGATCAATTGCTTATGTGACCATTGATCAACAAGAAAAATATTGGTGCATGAAAGACAGAAATGAGCAAAGTGTATGTGTCCAAGAGGTACTTCAAAGGCCTTTTCCCTCTAGCACTGTGAAACCTAAGCTAGTGAATTGTCACTCTCCTATCAAAGTAAAGTGTTCCTGCTTTTTGAAATCCATTCATGTGAACATATTTTACAGATATGTTTCTAAATTAATGCTTGTGTTGCAGACAAATTTCCTTCTGAGAGCTGGAGAAATTTAATGGTGTCCTGTAGTTAAAACAATTCCTCTTCTGATGGTGTCATCAGTATTACCAGTTTCAGGAAAATGCCCAGCACTTAAAAAACTGTTTTCTTTGATGGTACCATTGATTTACAAATATGCAATAAATACAGATTTCACTAACAGAAAAAATGGAGATTTAAAAAAAATTTGAAAAAAAGGATTCTCTGCTTTTAAAGCTGTGCCGTCAATCAGAGGGGGAGTCTTCCTTTATGTATGTATGTTTCATAAAATATTGTTGTTCAGGATGGTTTGATTTTGGGGCAAAGGTTTTATTGTCTTCTCATATTTATTTTTGTCCCACAGTTTTCATTTTGGATCATTTTGAAGCAGTCTTTCACAGAACACTCAGGTATGCTGAAATGAAAGGAAAAAAGATAGCTATGCTCACCCATTCTTCCTGATATAAATATTAATAGTGTTGAGCCTGTCCCACTGGAGCACAAAGAACACCTTTAATAGTGACATCTACAAAGCAGATCAAGCGTCAGCTAAGGTGAGCTGGTATGGAGTTGCACAAAGTGAAAGTGGAAGAGCAAACTCAGCATTAACCAGGAGCAGAGCCACACTGAGGTTACATTCCCAGATGTAGGTATCTTGACTCTTTTTTTGCTTCTTCCTCCAGTGTTTTGAAGTTAATTTTTCTTTTCATTCAGTGTTGTATAGAGGAAATTCAGTGTTGTACAGAGGAAATTAAGATACTGTAACTCCTTCATCAGTCAGAGTGGAGTGGGATTTTACTCCTGTGACTTGGTATCAGTTATAACCATCAAAGCAAATGGATCAAGCCCTGCTCTGTGGTGAGACACCACACTTTGCACTAAATCACACTCTCCTTTTCACAGATGATACTGGAATCAGTGTACTGGGGAAAAGTCCCTTTGCTTCAGTTTGTGTCAGTTCTGTTGTTAGGAAACTGTTCTTTCATAAGGGAGCCATCATAATGCAGCTGCCCAGTGTTGCTATTTTAGGTTATAAATTATGATGGAAAAACAGATGATGAATCAACCCTCAAATGAAGACAGGGTAACTGCTGGAATTTACTGGTGTTGGTTGGGGGTGGGAACAGAGAAGCAACATAATGAAATGCTAGTTAATTAAGAAAATCTAGTTAAGATATGTCATAAGAACTGAATGAGAGATGATTTTAACCCATAGATCAAAAGTCTGTAACTCCACAGCTGAAATGTGCAGACAAATGATTCAGCCAAACAGTGAAAGAAAGAATAGGTAGTGCTATGGAAGGAAAACACCATAAAATAGACTGATTTATTAACCTGTTGGTGTTAAATCAAGTTGAAAAAAAGCTCTTAACAGAATAACTTCTGAGCTTCATTGTGGATGACTTTGTTTCCATTGGTATGCATATCTGGTGTGATTCTTCATCCTGTACCTGAGTGAGGGCTAAATTCAAGGTAGTAAATGCATCTGACCTGGGATGAGAATCTGTGAAGTAATCTTGAAATACAAATGATGACTGAGTAAATGCAATCAGAACACAGCATGTTTTCAGTGTGTAAACTTATTTGTTATGATTTACTCACATATGGTTAGACCTAATATTCAATTTATATGGCTAGCAAGGGCCACAACATCAGAAATTAAATATGGATCCTTTATCTAGACAATGACCTGGGCCGAACTCTGTATTTCCTCACCTTTGCAATGCAGTCACTAGATTCTTCCTGCTCTTCAGCTGACTTTACAATTTATGAATTACCCTAATGAGATTTAAGAAACAAACTAGTGAAAGATTAAAAAGGATGGAAATCATGACTAGTGAAATAAATGACTAAGTTATTTGTTAAATATCTCCGAGTCAGAAGAGAAAGCTATAATCCAGAAGTATAACATCCACTAACTGCTCATTATGCAATCAAAGGCAAAAATTTACAGTCATATTTCCTGCTCTTCATCTCTTCCCATAGCTGGGTTCTTCAAGAGAATGACAAATCTGCAGATGAACATGCAGTATTGCATTTCTGCACAAAATTATATCATGGCTATAGGAAAGCTTAAAGTAAAATGATGTGGCACAATTGCTTGCTTTTGTAGGAAACGTCTGTAAAGATTGCTGTAAAAGGAAGAAACTGAATAATCATGATAAGAATTGGAGAAGAAGCTTTGAACAAGTTGTGTCAATACCAAGCATCTCAGTGTCCAAAGCTATTAAATAAAAATAATAACACTGCCTCCCTTTGTGAATACATTAGGGAGATCTAATGATCCAGTGAGATCTACTGATTAGAAAAATACATTAGGCTAATAGTAAGGATATCAGTACTAGGAGTTCTCAACCTGTGGTTGTGGCAGTAATGGGTGCAAACAGCTACATTCATGCATCTGCAGATACTATGGTAAATAATACATAATATTATAGATTGGCAAATGCACTAGTAATTTTTCTAGGTGTGATTTTGTTTCATCATTTGTTCATAAACTATTCTGGGACTATGAAATGACCATTCACAATCAAACAGTTGTTTTCATTCTGTACGTTAAAAAACCCCCACATATGAAGATGCTTATCATATTGATTCAGATAACCAGCACATTCAATAATGATTTTTTGTGCCTCTGGCTGTGCAACAAAGTACAGGAATGAGCGGATTATTCAATGTATTATTCAATGAGAATTTTTCAGCTCTGAAGAAAATTTATTGAAAAAGGTACAACTTTATAAATTTGAAGCACAAATGATATTGAAATATGTAGAACAAAATGCATTATTTTTTTGTGAACCAAAAAGGAAAAATATACTTTCACTAGTCTTCAAATTAGGCCCAAGACTGACCACTTATTTTCCCAACTGTAGGGCACAGGGGCAAAACCTATGTAAGGGAAAACTTCCTACTGTATCACAATTACCAATAAAAAGGCAACAAATAACAGCAAGGTTGCCAATTTACTTCTACTCTTTGGCCATTCAGGCTTTTTGATTGTATGGAAAGGAAATGGAGTGATTTTGTAACATGGATGCCGGCTATTCATTAACTTTTTCTTTGTCCTTAACTTCAGTGAAGCACAAAACAAACAAAAAAAAACCCCCAAACCAAACCAAACAAACAAAAAACAACCAAAAGAGAAACAAGACAATAAAAATATTAGAAGATCTAAAATGAATGTTTGGAAATATAAAGGTTTTGGAACTGATGTGATAAGGATCAAGACATAATGGTTTAGAGTTTTATAAAAGTTGTCAAATGTCATTGTTATAGCAAGATTCTCATAAAAATTAAGCGTTCTTAAAATCACAGTGATCTGTGTACTGTGATTATGTGGGAATCCTAGCTTTTCTTGTTTTGACATTGTATTTACAAGATGCAAATCTTAATACATATACATATTATACACCAGATGACTAAGCATTCAAAAAGGAAGAAAAATAAACAAGCAGATATAGATTTAAAAAGCAATAACTGTATCTTTAAAAAAAATCTGTCAATTAATTAAAAATCTGTGAATTGACAATACTGATATAAATCCTTCCTGAAAACTACCTATTTCCATTTAATGAACAATACATCTTTATTTTATGTGGCCCAAGGATACAGAATTTCTGAGTGCATTGCATTAACTTAATCCAAAGAGTATGGGGATAAAATGCAATGGAATAGGTGAATTTTTTTTTTTTTAATTGACTATGTTTAACAATGTCTTAAGAAGCCTCTTGTTATGAAGCATCATTTGTCCCTGAAAAACCTTTGCATAAACCCACTGGGGTTAATTTGACTCAAAACAATAGTTCTTTTGTACAACGAAGAAGACTCCAAGGAAGCAGAAGCAGTAAAACAAAGTTCTGCTCACAGAAGTTTTTGACAATCTCTGCACCTGCATGGCTACAGAAGGAGAATTTCAGACCTTTTGGGGACTTAAATTTTCATAACAGATGGTCCTATAACAAGCAGCAAGTCACATCAATACCCTGATTTTTGCCTTTTTTTTTTTTTTTGTACCCTAGTGTCAGTTGGGATCAAGTTAATGTCTTCCTAGTAGTTGGTACAGAGCTGTATTTTGATTTTAGGATGAGAATAATGTTGATAACATGCTGATGGTTTAGTTGTGCTGTGCAGCGCTTGCTCTAAACAAACGGCTTTTCAGCTTCTCATGCTGCCCTGCCAGTAAAAAAGCTGGTAGGACACAGGAGACTGGGAGGGGACACAGCCAGAATAGTTGACCCCAACTGATTTAAGGGATATTTCATACAATGTGATATCATGCCGAACAATAAAACTGTGAGGAGTTCGCTGTGAGGGGCTGGGCTCTGGTCAGCGGATGGTGAGCAGTTGCACTGTGCATCACTTGTTTTGTAGATTTTTATCATAATTATTATTTTCCCTTCCTTTTTTGTACTATTGTCTTTAACTCCATCCATGAGTTCTACTTTTTTTCCATCTCTCTCTCATATTCCTCTGGTGAGGAGTGAGCAAACAGCTGTGTGATGTTTAGCTGCTTACCGGGTTAAACCACAGCACTTGGACTGTGATTTCCTCAGACATAATCATTGTCTCAAAGAGTTGGCATTTTTATACTTCAAGAACACATCAAAGTTCATTAACATTGCCCTGCTGGATTCCTGTCTGAACTGTGCTCTTCTGTTATTAACTGAGCCAAGCCATACAGCGCCTCTTTCTGGATTTGAATGGGCACACATATTTTTGCTGTTGTATATAGACAGAATAAGTAAGTTAGATATCTGTACTCAGAATCTGAGTGCACTAAAACTTCATCTCTTCTATATGCAAAGGACAGATTTATAAATTTGTGGATTTCACAAAAAAAACCCAAAAATCCCCAAACCCAACAAAATCAAAACACACTGTCCTAAATCCTTTTATTTTACTTTGTTTTGTTTATGGTTTCGCAGCCATATGTCTGGGTGCAGTATTTTTTTAGTGTTCTTAGCAGAGAAGCAGACATAAAGCAGATCTAGAATGTGATAGTACTCGACACATGATTCATCAAGAACAGACAGGGGCAGACGGAAGCTTGCACACAAACTTCCATTGCCTGTGAGCTGCCTGGACTCACATATCCACTGGGAGTCACACAAGAAGGTTACAGAGAGTTCAGGCTCTGAAAGTTGTACATATCCATGAGACATGATAGAGACTCTGCTCTGCCCAGGGCTAACAGTTAGTGCCTTCTGTAGGATTGTACTGTGAATCTCACATATCTAGGACGTTTTTATAATAGGGCTAACATTGTTTTAATAGGATTCCTCCATTCCTGAGTTTATCAACCTGATCTTAAGATTGTGTGAGTTAAAAGAAAATGCTCCTTGACATTGTGGTACTGCCTTAATTACACCATGGTGAAAGATCTTGCTATGCTGACTACAGTCCCTTTGCATGACTCTGGTACTCTGGTACTGAACAGGTGAGCTCAGAACAGCCTTCAGGGCAGCTGCTGATGCCTCTGGGAGCAGCTGCGCATGACAAACCATTTCTTCTCTCTAAAGGCTTGTTTTAAAGTCCTTTCTAGACAACAGGAATCCCCCCTTGGATCAGGTCCAACATCCAAATTCTACACTTCCCATTCAGGCTAATGTCATAAATGGGATGACACAACTGAGCAAAAGTAGCAGGGTCAGGGCCCCAAAGAGTGTAGTTTAAACTATGCCAAAACCTCCCCCCATTAAACAGTGAATAGAAACCTCCAAATAACCCAACCAGATGTTGCAGCTTGTCTTTGGTTTCATTTATTACCCTGCTTTTCTGTAGGAGGATTTGGATTCACTCTTTTTTAATGTCATCCAGCAGAGACTGTATTTAGTCAGTAAATTTAATCATAATCTACACATGTTTATGACAAGTTGAGATCCAATTTTATAAGATATAAAAAATTCATTACATTTAAATATTCATTGTTAGAAGAAGCTGTATTTCTATCTGTGATAACAGAAATCAGTATGGGCAGGCAGACAAAATATATTAGGAAGCTAATTCAGAAGAAAAAAGAAAAACAATGCAAAGTCTTTACATGTATCTCATTTACTAAAAAATGCATAAGGACAAGGATATGAATCTGGCTTTGAGAAAATGTGTTAGTTCACTGCAGAAATCAGTCACACCTAATTAGAAACACCTCCCTTTTAAGCACAAAGGTCACCAGCTTGTAAATGAATCCTTGGTGGTGTTTCCTCAAGGAGCCCACATCTGTCAGTTGTCTCTGCAGTGTCCCCTCAAAGACTGCAGCCATGCTTGGGTGCAGCTGCACTCCCTGCAGCATCCCATGTTCCTGGTTCCCCACCGCTGAAGCGCAGATCCCTCCTTTTCAGACACTTGACTTTCTTTTCATGGAAAATCAGGTCAAATGGGGAATGAGGAACATCCCTGTTTCTTCCCCTTAAGCAATTGGTTGGGGCACAACTAAGAGGCACATCTGGATACCAGAACCACAGAGGAAACAGAGCCCACAGTACTGACAAGCTGTAATTGCTGTTAAAGTAGGAAGTAGCATAAACATTCTCTAATAATATCTTGAGAAAGAAGTCTGGTTAAAATGCCTGGAAACAAGATAATAAAGATATAATTTATCTCATGAGCGAAGGTTGAAATCCAGAGGCTCAGGATGTGAGAATGAGACATAAAGACTTTCACCGTTCTGCACTCAAATTTATGCTTATTGATAAAGTCAAACCTCTAAGTAACTGATGGTTTTGGAGTGACCTCAGTCCAGACTCCAGCAGAAGCACAAGAAGCACACCCATCCTCTAGCCTTCTCCACAGACAGAACCTAGGGTAGTCTCAAAAGAGAGAATTACAGGATGGAGAGAGGCATGAAAAATAAGATGTATTTCTAATGTTCCTCCAGAGCAACACTGAACTGTATTTGGAGGGCAATATGAGAAAACTTGTACAGCTCAAGTTTCTATTTTTTGTAAATAGAACTACAGCACTCGTTTGGCAGTTTTCAGCACTGCTGGAATAAAAATGTTTATTACAATTAACATTAGAATCCTCATATATTTTCCTAATCTATTTGCCAAATAGATGAAAAGTTATCCCTGCAATTTATTAATACCATTTTTACATGCTACCTGAATTTTTTTAAAAAGTGATTCTACTTTAAATTGGTGTCATCAACAGTGATTAGTGCACTTTATTGATTGATCACTTACTAAAAAGATTTCATCTCTAATGAATTTAAAACTCTCTTCAGACAGACTCAGAAAATCAATAAGTAACATGACAGAAAATATTATGAGACAAAATGGTCCTGTCTGTCTTCTTAAAATATAGATACTGGTTCCTGTCTGCAGACTTTTATTTACTGTTGATTTAAGATTACATTTACCAAAAAGTATATGGATGAAAAGCAGATTATAAGAAAATGAAACGTTTTGTAAAGTGGGAATAAGTGGAAGAAACTTTATTGTGTTCTAATAATGCATAGAAGACACTACAGAAATGGCTGTAAGGAGAAGTGGCCAAGAGAAGAAATTTTATTCCTTAGGGAGAGAAGCTGTTCAGCTTGCATTTAGGATCATAATCATTTGTCTAGAATCATACAGAAAAAATTGTTATCTCTGACAACACATCAGGCATCTCCTGATGATCTCCCATGTGGTGGGGCAGCAAACTTATATTCCTGCCTTTCTTCCCTCTCTCTACCTGATCTGGCAGTATTCTATTCACCTTGTAGAGGCTTTAGGGATGCAAATAGACAAAGTAATGGAAATTATTTTTCATCTAATATACCCTCATGTATTTTTCTTGCAACCTGTATTTAGACTTTTTGTACCCATATTTAAGGCCTGCCACGATTCTGTTGGAGTGTGATCTGTTATTCCCTCCTCAGTCTAACCAGGACACCTGTGTTCTAAACCCCTCTTTTAATAAACATTTTTATTTACTTTTACTTTGTCTCACAATCTTTCCCTCACCTGTGAACCAGGCTAAGCTCTACCACTGCTCTCTCCCTTGGAGTATAACATGTACATGGGCTTATGAAAGATATGACAAGAGTCACTGCACATCTGCTGAGCTTGAGGACACCACCAGTGTGGACTAATTAAGCTTAGTGGAGTCCACTTCCACTGTGATATAAACTCATCTTAATCATAGTTGCCTTTTGGGTTTAGATCACCATTGGTCTGGCAGTATTGCCTACAGATTCAAGCAGGCTGATCACTTTTCCAAGTGTACTGGTGCTTTTTATTATGCAGATTAAGTTGAGTTTAATATCTGCCATTTAATTTTGGATTTATGATTAGACTTTGCTATTTATATTTCAACCACTGTAAATACCCTATTTTAATGAACAGTCTTGATGCACAACGAATGCTGTTTCAGAATATAGTCTGAGCTAAACCAAAATATGACTGGACTGATAAATGCCTTTCAAATATTTCTTGGAATGTAAATGAGACAAGGAAGTATTTGCCCCTCCTTCTTAGAGGAATTCACACCCAGGTGGTGTGGCATCATTACCTTTCAGCCTAGAAGCTTAACTGACAAAACATGTAGGAAAATATTTAGTCTATGATTACAAGAGGGACACAAAGTTAACCAGTGAAATGCTGCTATATTGCAGCTGTAATGGAAAATGCCAATAATCAATGATGATACACGAAAGAATTATCTCTACCAAGAAAATCCAACTGTATTGTCTTTCTTGGCTAACATTCATCCTTCTATCTTTTAATAAAATGAATTTGTAGGCAGTACATTAAAGAACAGGTTGATAGACTTCTTTTTGCCCCAGAAGAAAAGAAAGGAAGAAAGAAAAGATTGCCAACTGAAATAAAAGCAAGAATCTATTTTTCTTATTTTTTATTAATGAGGCATGTTTTTCTTAGAACATCTGAATATCAAAACCATTTATTTGTATATTGGTGATTTGAAAGAGATTTAGCACCATGGTGAGACACTGGAAGAGGCTGCACAGAGAAGATGTGGATGCCCAATCCCTAGAATTTTTAAAGACCACGCTAGATGAGGTTTGAGCAACCTAGTCTAGTGAAAGGTGTCTCTGTCCATTACAGGGGGCTGGAACTAGAAGATCTTTAGGATCTCTTCCAACCACTTAACATTCTGTGATTCTATAATTGCATGATGCTATGATATGATCTTGGTACTGAAAAGCAGTGGAAAGGCCTCAAGGCAAGAAGGAGTATGTTACACTGAACAACACTTAGGTTAGAGATACACAGGAGAAGGGGTGAACATCTAGGCAAATACATAAGGCAAAAGATCACCTGTTAATTCACCATAATTGTATCTTTCAGCTGGTGTTTAGGAGTATTTCTTTGTTTAGTGCATCAGTTGTATGGGGGTTTTTCAGTTTTGGTTGTTTGGGTTTTTTTATCTTTTCTATATTGCTTTTAATTCAATCTTTACATAGATCTGAGTCTTATGGAAGTTTCGGGATGGTGTTTTCTGTTTGTTTGTGGTTTTGTTCAGTTGGTTGGGGTTTTTTGTTTAGTTTTGTTTGGTTGCCTTTTTTTTTCCAGGCAACATGAGTATAATTTCTTCCCTTGTTTAATGAAAGCAGGTGGAGCATCATCCGTAAGTGCAGAAACCCATGCTAACGGGTAAAGTTACTGACATGACACAGCAAAGCAACTCCTGAGTGCATATGGAACCCAAGGCTGTTTCACAGAGCCCAGTGGCTCTCAAGGTCACATATGGCAAAAGCAGAGATGATAACACTTAGGTTTGTGATGCATGCAGGTTATCATAACTTACACGACCAATAGCTGCTTTCTAAGGCAGCTACTTCATGAATAATCAATGAGGGAGATGCGAATAAGCAGATGGATTGTAGCTGATGAGTTCCCTCTGGGCAGGCAGAACACAGCTAGCAGTTATGTATAACAAGTAACATATAATACAGGAATCCCACACTGATACAGACACATCACTAAAAAATGGACATTTCCAAGGGCAGGTCTGCATGGGTTAGCGTATAAAAAGGAAGGGTGACTCAGAAATGTGAAACACAGCTCTGACTTTTTTTAAGTGTATGTTTATGTATGTGTACTTTAAAAAAATAATGCACCATGTATAGAAAAGGAGAAAAATCCCCCCCTCCCCTGTGAAGGAACCGGAGAACACATTGTATTCAATGTTACACATTTATAAGGAAACAGGCAATTACTATTTTTCTGCAAGGATTGCAGGTATTAACATGGCTAATATATATTTTTGAACAAGTTTTTCATATTAAAAGGCAAAAGTGAAAAAACAGTGGTGACTTGTTTCAATAATTTTATCTTCATCAGTGAATATACATATTTTGAGTCATTTATTTAAATAAATATAAATACTTATTTCACACATTTTTAGGGGCCATGTGAAGAAGTTTTAGCTAAAGCATTCAGATAAGACTCAAGCATTTGGCTTCATTTTTTATAGTCTTCCCTTGTGATCTTTGACAAGCCACTTAATGTGGGATCTCATTTTAGCCATCCAAAGCTAGGCTGGAATGGTTCATTCCATTCTTTCTCTAAGACACCATTAGTTGTTCACGTAGGGTGCTTCACATTATGGGTTTTAATGTATTTAGACCATTATTTTAGCACTGTCTTTTTCAGATCCCAGCATATGCTCTCTGGATACTTAGACAGGAGTGACATTGCATGATTATCTGAAGACCTGTAAAAAGGGAGTAATAGCAAGACCATAATTATAACAATAAAAAAAGGATTTTCTGTCACATTGCATATCTAAATTGTTACCTCTCTGTATATGAAGGTTATCTCTTAAGTTAATAGGTCCGGTCTTCCAGTCTAGATTGAAACATTGAATTATTATTGTCCCACACATACAGACACACACACACACACACACACACATATAACTATAAAAAAACTTAATTATTTTTTTACCACAGTTGCCAGGATAACTCTCACCATTTTAATAAACTACTTAATTAGTCTTTTATAAAAGTGATATAATCAACAAGATAAATATATAAGTAGAAAGGCTTCCAGGATCTAAAAATTTTATTGGAATTGACTTAACCTTCACATCGTCTGCTGAAGTAATGGAGAATGTATTAGACTAAATCAAAATAGGTGCTGAAGAGTCGTGGCTTGAGAGGAAGGCAGAAGTGGTTTGAGGACATTTATTATGAATTACTTTAGGAATATAAGACTAGTTTACCCCCACTGAAAGAAAGAAAGAAATTCTACACAGACAATAATAAAATAAGGTGAACTTTGGCAAAGATACTCTGTTAACACCAAGTTTTAAAGGAAAGCGCCACAAAACTTATAATGATTAGAACTGATCAAGAAAGAAAGTTTAGAATTGATGCATACATGGAGTACCTCTTGGGAGATTGGCATTACTAGATGCAGAGAGCTGATCAAGAGCTAGCTTTTCTAGTTATGGGCAATTTAATTTTTCAAAAATGCTGTAAGAAAAAATTATGAACTGTATCCTCTAGTGAACAATATTTTCTGTGACATGATTTTATTCATCATAGCTCTCTCAGTGAACTGATTCAATTTTACAAAATACAAAATGCCTCCCAAGGTATAGTGTGTTCTGTAGCCATCGTGTACTTCACGAGTAGTATGGCGTATTTTTCATCTTGTAATAGCTAGAAATCATGACACTACTATATCAGAATGATGACAGTACTATGTCACAAATATAATCTCCTTACACGTCTTTGGTGGGGGGGGGGAGAAATTTTTTTTGGTAATGATTCAGACATAGTAAGAATAAGAGTGAGAATAAAAATAATTATGAAATTCCAGAGTCATGCAAAAGACTATTACTTAAAAAACCCCAGCAATTCTTATACAATTATAATTTTCTGTGAATTCATGCTGAATTTTATTATTTATCTCTAACACTGGTAATGGTATTCATTTTTGATTTCTGCATCATCGTTGAAAATATATAATACCAAATGACCCAGCCTGGCTACTCACTACCCCTATGTCTTATATGTAAAGCAAATATATTAAATGTTATCCTTGAAGAGGGCTCAGAAATGTTGCAGTAAAAAGTGGTATATGGCTTAAATGTGCCTTAACGTGACCATCTCAAGTTAAGAAACATTTCAATTTTTTTCCAGCACTACTGCTGGCTTAAGTGCTCCATTCCTCTCATGCCATGAGCATGGACTAGAAAGAGTGTCTGTCCTTCTCGAAGAGAGGCCAAAGATGAAAGCTGCTTTCATCTTCCCTTCTGATTCCCGTCATCTGTTTTTAGAGTGCAAGGCAAATATAGATTTTAGAAAACTCTGCAGACTGAATGCAGTGAGATGCTGTATGTCATCTTTACTGAAAAAAGTAAAGAGAAATGTAAATCCATTTGTTGTTGCCCAGATGAGTGGGAAATTATCTGGGTCCGAAGCCATTGTGAGTGTAAGAGTCCATAATTACCATGAAACAAACAAAGAACTTCAGCAAGGAAATTACAGCTGAATGTAACGAAAGGGAAGAATACACATGCAGAGAAGAACCCTGGAAGTAAGTGTCCATAAATCGATCTTTTGAACAAGTTAGTAATTACTCTGACTTTTATCTTTAAACATGGAGTTCTTTTATTTATTGGAGGAAATGCTACCTGGGAAATAATGTGATGATAAGAATTATCCAAATGTTTCCAGGAGATGGTATAAATACTATCTGACATGTTCCTGCCTGCTAAAAATTGATACAAAGTGCTGCAATAACTCTTTTAATTTTTAAGTTATATCCTTGCTGATCCTTCCCCCCTCCTCATTCCATTTTCTCATACATTTTGAATAGTTTATAAATACAACAAGAACACTGAGGTCTCTGGGGAAAATGTAATTGCTGGTAAATAGCTGTCTCTATCACTGCTCCTATCAATGAGGAACATACCCAGACACACAGAAGCACACATGCATATTTTTACATGAACAAAAGCTTGGGTTGCAACAGATGTCATCTCTGTACTTTTTGCTGAACCATTTTTTACATTTTGTTAAAATTTTGTTCTCTAGCCTTGAGGCTGATTTGTTACTACTAAATTGTTTTAACAAATGGGCCAAAGAGTCTTTAAGGTTGGCTTCAGAAACTTTCCTCCTACTCTTCAAATTTTAACATACTTTAATTAAAGGCCACATGATTGACTGGAATGCAGTTATTACAAACCAGGTACTGTCCTGAGTGACAGTAATCAGAGACATTTTTTTTGCCTGCCTTATATGCAGAATAAGCCATTGTTCACTGTATTAAAAAGCTGCTTTTTCATAGCCTTAATTAATTCTTTGTGTAAAATGGAAAACTAAACTTAGTTTGCCAGTACTTTATTTTTAACTTCTCTTTTTCAGTACTTTTGAGCTGTGATAGCTTAAAACTCATTTCATTAAGAGCTAACATACAATTTGCATGGGTTTGACATAGGAAATTTGGTCCTTAAAAAGTGAAGTTCACTCCTTCAGATATGACTCTCACTGCTCTAATACTCTAAGAGATTCTCTACTGAACTGTTGTTGGACATGCTGAGAATCTGATTTTTTTGGTGTGATAGACATGCAAATGACACAGATGATGATGTCTTTCAGTTTTGAAGAGGAGTTTAAAATATACCTTGACTTAAAAATCATTATCAGTTGTTGAACATATTAAATATTTCAAAGTATGACCATTCCTCTTTGTTCTCCTAAGGCATATGAGCAAGTCTTGCAAATCACTAATCACAAAATGGACATTTTCTTGAGTCAGCATTTCCATTTACATTGATGAAGCTTCTTTTGCCAGTGAAAGCTTTCCATAATGATTCATAACATCTGGATTTAATATCATATTTATTCCTAAGTGCAGCTGATATGATACAGAATGGTACATGAGACAGTCCTTTCCCACACTGAGTCCATCACTCAGGGAGCCTTGACATGGGTATGCCATCACCATTGCCTACAGTGGGACATCTGGGTTTGTGCCTTTGCTGTCCATAAATGGTCTTTGCACCCGCCCAGGTGCTGGGGAAATCATCATCATCCATGGAAACTCTCACGGTGCCAGGGTCCTCTCAGCCCAGCACCACTGCAAAAGAGGAAAACTGTCTCTGTGCCTTCCCACCTGAAACAGATGAGGCAAATTTAGCCCTAAATGCAGAGGGGAGAGGAGTGGCAATTAGCCTTTTTAATGGGTTTCAAAAAGTGAATATTTATTTAAGTTGTAAAAGGCTAGCTTTTATAAGATTTATAGAGCAGTGGCAAAGTAAACAGACAATCCATTAGAGGCCAGCCATTCCTGTGTCCGAAGTAGATGTGTTAATCTCACAGCTTTCAGGGAGTAATTCATGACCATTAAAGCATCCCTGCACAAGCTCTGCTGACCACCTGTCATTTCTTTATGCAGCTATTAATGGGAGTGACATTATAGCTTATGAGAAATCAAATTACAAGACAGTGAGGAAGTTAATATTTCAGCACTTCATTATAGAAGGAAACAGCAACAGCCTATACTTTTTTTATTGGTTATTCACCTGGATCTATTTCATCTCTCAGACCAGTGTGTGATGTTGCTGATAACTCTATTTGAAACTAACCAAAACAGAGGAATTTCTCTGAAAAAAAAAAAGCTGAACAGCACTAGAAATGTTTGATGGCATACTTCTAGAAGTAGAAATCCTTTAAAAGTTCAGATAGAAGTTATTGTATTGGATTTGCTAGATGTCTAACAGAGCAGCATATTCACTGCTTGAGCAGAAGAGGTCATTAAAATATTATAAATGCCTTCATTGGAAGTTAAGGAGGGACAGAGAAGCTCAGCAAGGTTCATGTGGAGGAGACAAAGCAGCAGTTAAACATCGATGAAAGCAATTGCCTTTGGTGTGCTAAGATATTTGGGGCCTGTTGGAAGATGGAGCTTCCTGGTGCCCAGGGGAGAAGGGCAGCAGCAAATTAGCCTGAGGGAGGAGGGTGGGTTAGGAGAAGGCATGATTGGATGGCTTGGGGAATTTAAAATTATATCTGAGCAATAATGAGGCCTGAAGGTAATGCCAACATTGATGACTTGAATACTGTTTTCATGTTACCTGCCTTATAATAGAATGAAAATTACAGTAGTGTCAGAAGAGGAGTAAACAGAGACCATGCAGAAAGAGACTGGTTCAGTTCCTTTTCCATAGATGAAAATATATCAGCTAAGAATAATCTTTTCATGAAGAACTGGACATTTACTTTTGAATGCAAAATAAGACAGGTCATTGAGCGGTTTCATTTGAAAAGAGAACAGTGTGTCACTACCTGTTCTGTTTAAACATGTGAGAAGAGAGATGCAAATTGGACATGGCATTATAATACTATTTAGGGAAAATTACAAAATGTACAAGGAGGTTAGATTTTATTAGGTTTCCTCAACTTCACTTTGCAGGTAATGACTTTACTCATTGCAGCCAGCAGGATGATTATGCTGATATCACATCATTTAGTCATGGTCAGCTTCTCTTAGTATGGACATGACCAGAAGTTGTGCCAGTGTCTTTTTGTGGCATTTTTCTTCCACTTAAAAGATTGACATATGTTTTTATACATACTACTTTGCTTCTAGCAGATATATTTTTCTGATTGTACGCAGAATTTTACAGTTATAATTTACTTTTTGTATAACAGAAGAAACTTGTACCAGCCCTATTTTCATCGCTAGCACCATCATCATTGTTTCTTGCCATCAAATCATCTGTCTAAGGAAGAACGATGATCAGGTGCTTAAAGTGAGCTCCCGACTATATGCCACAAGTATTTGAAAAGAAAGTCACTTATTTAAAGATAACTCTGAACATTTCTCTCCGAGATATTACATTGACGTGACTTAAAGAGAATATAAAACAAAGCTGCAACAAAATATCTGCTGCGTGGTTCTGGAAGCCTTCCAAACCAATTCATGGAGGGATTTTTGTTATAGTTGCTGCTGTCAGGTAAATATTTCATTATTCTTACAGAGTATCAGGTAGAAAATTGTCAAATATATATCTATACATATGTATATGTACACATCAGCTAAATCTTTCATATTTACAAGAACATGGATGAGGGCTTCATAGCTTTGTCATTTTTTTTATTTCACTTAGAAACATTTTCAACCCTGATGCTCCAAAATCCATCTTCATATTTCTTTTTGTGGTCCCAAGGGGGTTGAGGCCCCACTGTTAGATGTAGTGTAGTATGGTAGAGAGGGATCCTTTCCATTGGTAGGAGTAGACTCTGTGGGTCTTCAGCTGAGTTCCTCAACAGGCAAAACATTTCTTCCTGTACCACAGGGTTTAAAATATTGAACTAAAAGAACAGGCATGTTTCAGAGAAAAAGTGTTACCTCTTTTCTATAGATGGGAATCTACAACCTGAATTGCCTGGTGTAATTCTAAAATAAATGGAAAGAACTCTAGTTTCTTCAGAACCTGTTGCACAGACATATTTAAAGTAGATCTGAGGAAAGACCTTGAATTTCCTGGTTTCTTCACAAGCTGTTTTAGCGTGAGTCTATTTTTAATTCATAATAATCAAGAGTCCATAGTGTATTCCCTCTTAGACATGAGCTTTAATGAATAGGATAAAGAGATACAATATACGTCCAGTCGTGTCATCACGTATAAAGTTAATTTTTAAAAAATTTAGAATGGAGTGATTACTTTATTCATTTATTTAGACACTTTTTAATGAGTGTCATGTATGCAGAAGGTTGTCTGCTGTTATTGTTAGGAAAATCTCAAAGACATTTCTGAGACTGTACTTTGGAGATATTATATGCAACTGTGTTTTCAGTAAGGAGACTAAAGCTTTTGCAGTTCTTTTGTTCTTTCAAAAAATTTTGTATTCTTTTTCTGCTCCATGTTCTTTAAATATTTTTCCCATTTAGAGAGCTTTGGGAACATAGCCCTTTCCTTGCAGTGCTAATTAAGTTCACTCATTCATTGTAACAATAGCAGCAAAGAAGGATGAAAAAGCTGAAATAAATTGTCCCCTGGCAGAGAAATTAAAGTGTTGCTATGCTTAAAAATAACTCTTCTCCACTGTCTCCCATTCTTTCCTATTGTAAGAGCCTAAATCTATTTTCTGAAAGAATTACAATTCTATCAATACTACAATCTAGACAGCATGTAGACCATTAATATCATTGTGCAGTATATTCTAATGTTAAATTCAGATTCACAAAAGCTTTCCCTGACTTAATAATTAGATTAAAATTATACCAGCAAAGCCCCTCTTTTTACCTATTAATACATGAAATGTAATTTTTCTGCTGGAAATCCATCAGTTCCAGGACATAGCCCTTATATACCTTTTGACAGTAAAATTAAAGACATGGAAAATTGCTGCAACTTTACTTCTTGCTACTTGAAAGACTGCTATAATTCATGAAAATGTCAGTTTTGCAATCCATTTATGGTGAGCTGCATGGTTAATGGATTATTGTCTCAGGGACTAGGGATAGTTCGAGAAAATACTACCCCCCAATTTCCATTTTATGTGCCAATGGAGACAGGAGAATGAATTTATTCTGAAATAACAAAACTTCCTTTTCTTCCTATTTCTATATAAATGACTTGGTTTAAAATTGGAAAATAAGCATGCTGGCTATCTTATCACTAGCAAACTGTTACTCTTTTAAGATCATATTTTCTACCAGAGACCATATTTTAGGTAAGTTTCAATTTTTCAGTTCTGCATATAAAACAGTATGAGAATAATAATTTGAGATTGCCCAGCAGATGACAGGTACCATACAAGTCATCCTTCAGGTCATTCTGTAACGTGTCAGAAGGAAATGATCCAGCATTTTAAAGTCAGACTTGACTTTCATCAGTTTATAGTGTTAATACACAACTATCATCAGTACATTTTCTCTACTCTGGATGCTTTTACAAATCTTGTAGCATAAGTGCAGATATTTAATAGGATTCCACTCCTTTGCTCATGCAGCATTCTTCTAGGTGTTGTGTACTCCTAGATGATGGGTAATCCATGTCAGTGCTAGATTTGGTTTTCCATGGAGATTCCTTGCTGATTTCCCTAAACAGTTTTGTGTCATGAAGAACTCTCTCTGCTTAAATGCTTCTCTCTGATCTAAGTGGAAGTAAAATGACATGCATTGACTTAGATGCACAGATTTTTCAAATTTTATTTTCCAAACCGTTTAAAGATTGTTCTACTTGCCTGGTACCTGCACTTTTCTGTGATCATTCCAGTAGTGAGTGAAAAAAAATAGCTTGGCTGGAATCTGAGTGGGTAACACTGATGAACATCACAGCTACATAAAATACTTCAAGCGATACTCCAATACTGGTTTTCACAGTCCCTCCAAATGACTGAATCCAGTCTAGGTTTGCAGTGAAAATTTTGCCTGTGTCCTAAATAAATATCTAGGATCTTTCCTAGATGGAAGAGATGAACAAAAAATATTTTCCAGAAAAAAATATTTTCTGAAACTGATTAGTTTGCCTTTAAAAAAATTTTTGTTTTTCTAAAGGGAAAAAATAAAATAATATTGTTTTGCTCAGGACTTTGACTTAAAGCAGATGTCTTGGATATAGTGATGGATAGGTGTCTTCAGCTGAAAACATACCAGGGAAGGGTTAAGAGAATTATATTTAAAGGCATGTAAATGAAGGAAAAAAATTTGCAGATACATGGAATTTATCTAGGACAATACAGAACAAAAATTCTAATAAACCTATAAGTCTAAATGTGGTCTTTGTGTATCTTTGAAAAGACACTATGCAGTAGACCAAATTGTTTGACAGACAATCAGTAATGACTGCAAAAACTATGGCCTTATGAGTTATCAATGCCATTCTCTGCTGCCCCTTTTGCCAGAGTTCGTATCTTGGCCAACCACTGTGCAGGCTGAAACTCATCCTGTTGAAGTTGCAAGACAGAACTCAAAGGACTGGTAAGCATCTGGTGTGGCAAAACTTTCTCTTGCAGACTTTTGAACTTCCTTTGCTTAGCTTTATCTATGAAGTATTTCCAAATACTTTTTGTTGTTTTCTATAGCTTTTTATATTTCTTTTATGTGACGGATTATTTTTAGATTTCCTTTATTTAGTCTAAATTTTAATTGAACTGTTTAAAAGTAGTAACTGGCAAAAGGGACACAAATTTTCAGACAATTTAAAGGTCTGAAAATCAGCTTTCTATGTAGTTGTCTGTGTGCAGACACAGTATCATAGTGAACCTGAGTGAATGAACACCCTGCAAGGTGAGACTTGCAATCTGTAGAATTAAAAATATACCAGTCTTTTGGTTTAAAAACTCTTTGAAAGGAGGGCGTAGGAAAGTCTTTTTCTACGCCCTCCTTTCAAAGAGTTAGAGTATAATTGCCACTCAGCTGTGACCCGCCCTTCACTTACTGCACTTAGTGATTTACATCATAGAGGTGGCTCAAGGAGTTTGCATCCGAACTGTTCCTGTGCAGTTATATTTGAGAAAGACTTTAGCTAGAAATTTAGAGCTAACAGACCAAGGCTAGCTTTCAGTTGGTGATGATGGGTGTTTAGGATAAGCAATGTTAGACTGATTTGCTATTGATATCTGAACAACAGCAGGCCAGGGTCAAACATGTCCAGTTTGTGTCCATTAGCTGTGTGTTCTGCTATTCAGAGGGTTCAAGTGGAAATAAAGAAGCAGAAAGATGGAGCATGTATGCTAATACTAGTTTTTGTAACAAAAGTAATGGTTCCAATCCCATAAGAAGCTCAGTATAAACAGACTTCTGCATTTATGGAAACATCTACCAAAGTGAGTGAAATAGTCAGGGGAGCCTTCCTCTCCGGATCGGGGCAGAATGAGCTGCTGGTAAGAACAGCTGGTAAAAAAAACAAGGATGTGGAATATGGAAAACAGGAGAAAAAATTATGCCAATTTATCATACAGAAAGTACTGGCAAATCTTTTGTACTGGCAATTAATACCACCAGTGTGTCAGCAACAGCACCTTTGCAGTTTCGTTCAGACTAGTTATTTAAATAGAAGAAAAAAAATCTTTGAGTTATGACTGGTGACAGCATTGCAGAATTTGTGAGCCAGAGTCAGACGGGGAAGAATGTTATGTGCTGCAAGGAAGGATGGTTTCTAGGCTATATGTATGCAGACTGGAGGTTTTTTTACTAAATTCTGCCAAATGCACAGTGCATTACAAGAATGGCATTTGGGAATCTTCTGTGTTATTGCTGTCTGGTTTTTGTCATAGTAAAAAGTTGTAGCTTTGGCAAGCCCACAGCACACATCAATGCAGGATGGCTGTGCTGTGCGCTACTCATCCATCCAGATCTCACGACAAGCGTTGCTTCTGCTTTTCTTTCAGCAGAATAAACCACTGCAGTCATACCTCTCTAATGAATTTATAGCCCTCCTGTGACAGAGGCTATATTTTAGGTAGCAAGGTGACTACTGTCAGGTATCCTTTCCAAAAGAGGTACATTCCTGCTTTTTCAATGCTCGTCCTCTCTGCTTACAGGCAACACCTCTGCAATGAAGCCCAACCAAATGGGAACCCTGCTGAAATATTGCCACACTGACACCTACACACTCTTCTCTGAGAAGTGACACCTTTCTTCTCACATTTGTATTTTATCTGTGTCTAGAAAGACCTTCTTAAGCTCAAGTCCCCATGACAGGGGAATGAGACAAACACTGAGATAAAGGCAGGAGTTACAGCCTGCCTCTTGCCTGCTGCTGAGGGAGAGCAAGGCCAGAGGAAGCAGAGACATACCAAACTCAAACAGACTCTAATGTTATCCTAAGAGGATTTGATGCACCTCTGAGAAAGTCAGAGGCACTCTGTCATTTGAAATACATTGGCAGTGTTTGCATATGCTGACTACACTGCAGCAGGATCTGGTTTGCTCAAACTCCAGTGCAGTTCAGCCCTCTGAGCAGTGAATTTCCAGTTCTGGCTACAGGGAAATAGGAGGAAGAGGAGGAAAGGCGTGGAAGAAATCAATGGGTTCTCTCTCATTCCCTCTTCTCCTAGCAGTAGATGAAGGGGCCAGAGACAGATGAATACAGTCAAGCTGCTTTCAGCGTGGAACACGATGTTCAGTTGGGGAAATTGAAGCAGATCAGTAACCACTTTGTTTTCCGACAAGAACACTGCTATGTGTGCAGGAACACTGCTATGTGTACACGTGAGACAGATGAACAAGGAGAGTGAGAGTAGGATAGAGCTTTCCAGATTTTCTGCTTTCCAGTGAGGGAATAGAAAGAAAAACAGGCAGGTAGAGTACAAGGTATCCCCATCCACACTAATTCCTTTTTGTTACAGGATACAGGACAACATCTTTACAGACGGATAATTTTAATTTTAAAATAAAATAGGATGCAGAGTCTTACATTCTTGCTAGGATCCCTTGCAAGAGAAGACACAAGAAAATGTCATTCAGGCCTTTCTGATGAGTTTATTTACACAGAAATACTTTTATTTCAATTCAAGACAATTCCATTCATGTAATTAGTTTGTACAGTGTACATGCATCAGGACAGGAGTAACATTTATGGTTAGAGGACGTACAGCTGGAAGGTGGTGACATTTGCTGAAACTCCCGGGATACTGGGCTTAGTTATTATAAATGAAAGAGAGGAAAAAAATGTACAAGCAGAAAACCATGGTAAAAGGAATTGTTTCACATAAAACATTTTCAAGTACTTTTTCTAGAAACATTAATCACTTCACTGGAGTCACATGTTCTGGAGCAGATTATGTAACTCAATGACGTAAAATTTCAAGATGTCTATGATTAGTGGGATGACAACTGATAATAATTATCACAGTACAGAAATTAAATCAATTTCAAGGACCATAGGAAGTCAATGGAAGTCAGGAACACTCCAAAGTTCAACCAGCAGCCAAGTACAGTGCCTCCCAGGATTTTGATCCAAGTATGAGATGCTGCTTTTCCTCAGATGTACTTTCTGTTTGCTTTCTCAGTGTATCTCTGCAGCAAAAATAGCTAGGAAATT
The DNA here is from genome assembly GCA_013398015.1 of Oreocharis arfaki. Lineage (NCBI taxonomy): Eukaryota > Metazoa > Chordata > Aves > Passeriformes > Paramythiidae > Oreocharis > Oreocharis arfaki. The sequence continues at coordinate 560,774 of VZRR01013082.1, forward strand.
GTCTTCTTACTTACAAATAAAATATTTTTCCAAAATATTTGAAGATTTAAAAGGCCTGTCTGCCTTATCAGTAACTTCTGAATTCAAAGTATCAATGGTGCCAAAGCGAGGTCCCCAAACAGTCTCTGGGTAGCACATGTTTGGCCATTTTAAAAATTAATTTTCAGGTGACAGAAGTCATTGATTATGTATAAAGTCCATGATATCATATCTGAAAGGTGTGGTGGCAAGAATCTTCTGTAAGATATTTTAAGATTCTCTAGTCTTGGATACATTCATTTGGAATAGAAGGGGAAAATAAGTAAAATGTATTAATGAATGAGTTTGGTTGTCATGGGAACAAATTGTCTCAGGTGCTCTGTTCCAATACAGCTATTAACCCCTAGTCCATATTTATTATTCAAGGGAAATAACTGACTCGGAAAAGGAAGATTGGTTGTCACAAAAAAGAGAAGCCAGTGTGCTGAAGTTGAGCCATTTGCATGCAATAAAAATGAATTAAAGAGGATGAATCTTCTTCAGATCCAAAACGATTTGCATTTGGGTTATTGCTCTATTTTTCTCAGTTCTTAATATTATAGCATGTCAAAAAGAACTAGGAACAGCAGATCTGGAATGAAATACAGTACCCTACAGCTACTGTGTTCTGAGTTAGATCTTTATCATGCTCTTTAAGGCTTTCATCTTACCATTACAGCTTGTTCTAGTAAATATCAGGTGACAAAATTCATAGGAAGAGCTCATATTATCAATAATCTGATGATTTTTTTTTTTGTAACAGCCACTATTTACTCAAGTTTGTAATTGTGACAGTACCCCACTTAACTGGACTGAACAGACTGATGGGTAATGCTCAATGGACATGTAAAAAGAATTTGCACAGAGGTGTTTCCTTGATGCAATAATATCTGTTTCCAAGGAATCTACACATACAATTTTATTTTTAAAATATCAGGAATCCAAGACTGAAAAGCATTTTTTAAAAATAGTTCTAGTTATTATTTTTTGAAATTTGTCCTGTATTATCTCAGGAATGTACTAAATGAATTGTTCTGTAGAAAGCATTTGCCTTCCTTTGCTTTTCTGTTTTTCTAGTACCCAGTATGTTCTAACACCAAACCCCATATCTACAGTTACCAATTTTTTTACAAGCTCCCTTACTGAATCCCCATCTATTCGGATTGGAATGGGATTTGTGTTTTGGATTATGGCTGTTATTCTGCTGCCTTTTTTTTTTTTTTTTTTCTTCAAAATAATAATAGTAAAAAGGAACATCAGGAACTCTTGATTAAAAGGAAAAAAACCCGAACACCCCAAAAAGTCTCCGTGTTGGTTTTTTTTTCTCTAGCCCTAGATTAAAGGCAAGTATTTCACTTGCCAGTTTCAGTGATGTTTTACCAATCACAAAGTAACCATAAAGAATGCTTTTTCTTAGGTTACCAGAAGTTAGGATGAAATGGTCTCCTGGTTGCTTGAAATAGAGGATTTTGAATTAGTCAGGAGCTTCATTTTGCTGGCTTTAATGCTTGCTAATGGAATTCTTTAGTGGATTAAAAGTAAGACTTGATTATCTCATGTTCATAAATATTGAAATCTCTGTGTATTGTGATTACTTTTAAGACGTTGTCAAACTTGTCCTGTCTGCAACTTTCTAATCAGGAAATAACTACAACACATAACAAATGAAACCCAAGAACTCTTATTTTTCAGAGTCCTGTGATGCACTTGAAGTCTTGGGATGATATAAGTGAAAGTGCTCGCTAAAGGAAGAGGAAGAAGAATTTGGCACATAGCCTTTGTTATCACATTCCCTGTTCTGTCCTGCCCTCTTTCGTTGTCCCCAGTTAATAATGTATGTATGTTGGATAACCTTTAATGTGAACTTGCTGTTTCTGAGAGGGAAAACAAAAATCACATCCCTAAAACATGACCTCATCTCTTTTTTCTCTGTTTTTATGTACTCTTTGCCTATTGCACATTATCACTGCTATTACCTCGTGGTACCTACCATTGACATGGTAGGCAGATTCATTTATCAACCCAAGAACTGATAACACTTTCTACAGTATTCCCAGTAGTGCAGTCAGCCACTAATCTTTTCTGCCACAAAAGGTCCCTATAGCAGCAGTACTGCCCCCCTCACCATCTTTTTCAAATGATACATTGCTTGCAAAAATTGTGATTTATCTGTAGGTGGCAGCAGACTTACACTGTAAGGCCAGAGCAAGACCTGTCAATTACTTTCAATTATTTGTGCATAATCACTTTATCTCTGTAAAGACAGTGTACAGGACAAAAGGCCTGTAGAGGCAAATATGTGGATGGGTTAGGCCATAATTTTAGCAGCTGAGAAAAAAATAAAAAAAGAATAAGAAAAATATTTGAAAGGAGGGAGAATGTTCATATATTAAAAAATTTACTTTGCAGATGGTAATAGTTTACTGTCTCCTTTTTAAAAAGATATGATTTGGGAAGTAACATACATACTTGAATAGCATCTCTTTGCAGCAGGACTCAACAGAGTTTCAACAGAGTTCTGCTGTTGATAATCTGTGTTGTTTTTTCATTGCAACATAATTATGACAGAAATTTTCTTAATCCTACAACTAGGAAACCACCGTGGGAATATTTATGATGGAATATCTTGTGTGTACATCATAGATAGGTGGACATGTTTCAAGGGACCAGTTAGCCTCTGTATTAGGTTTCAGTGGCTGAAAATGATCATTGACTCTTCTATTGTCATGTTATTATTATCTTCTGGTCCTTCCCAAGAATCATAAAGGAGATTAAATTCAATTGTTCAAAAGGCAGACCATTAAACCCTTCATATGTGCGGCATTGCATGCGTCAGATATCATAGTGGAAAATGGATTTCTTATGGGAGATAGCAGAAGATAATGAAGGTAAAAACAATTATAAAAAGTAAGCCCCAGTGATTATCAGCACCATCAATATTTGCATATTAGGCCCTAAGGACTAATTCATAGCACATCTGGTTTATTAGGGAACTTACACAAGCCAAAGAGAGTTTTGCTATGCATTTGTCATTGTTTTTAAAAACCTGTATGAAAGAAGAAAAATCCACCTTGAAATTTTTAGGCTTCCTGCACTTCAAGAAAAACTGATACTAGGAGTCTGGCAGGGTGAAAATAACCAATATACCATAAAATTATCTGAGACAGGAACAGCATAAGAGTAAAATGTCCACCTTTCCTTCCTCAGGTGATTTATTGACAATGAACTGACATCGAAGTATTGGAAAGCTTTAGTTTTTTTTGCCATCTGTGCACACATGAGGGAGAGGTCAGAGGCATAATCAGCCTTCTTTGCATTTTCAAAATAGTTTACACTCATTTTACTCTGGCAAAGCAAGACTTGTCATTAAAAATCTCAGCCATCTTAGTACTCATTACTGCTGACAATTGCCATCTCTTTTTTTCTCATGGTTCATGTGGAGAAGCCCAGTTTGCTGATATGAGCACACCCACTGGCAGGTTTGATCAATGCTCCTGACTTATTCTTTTCATCTGTTATCCTCCTTGTACAAACAGGTCAGGCCTGTCCAACACGGAGCCACAGGGACAGAGAACAGTAAGGTAAGAGTATGTGCGAATTACCCACTTCTCTAAAACCTGAGACGCCTCATGGGCACACAGAAGTGAAATCTGAAGGTAGTGGGAGCCTTGAAGGTCACAACCAAGAGATGACAGCTGAGGGTCAGGACTCTAGGTGTAGTTAACCAAATTCCCAATTTAGAAGCCTAAACCTATTTGTGTTTGTGATCCTCAGTTACATAACTGACATTAGATTTGCTAGGATTGAGTCTTTCTGTTTCATCTAAGCAAAGAATTCTTTTACCAGATTGAAACTTTTTGTTTGGACATCTTAGGTATTTATGAGGTCCAGTTATAAAATATCATGTACCCTGTGAAATATATTGTGCTTTAACAATAGCAACAGGAGACTTTGTAGGCTATGACTCTGCCATTAAATGTATGTATGTGAAAGTACAAAGGTATTTTTGTTCCTTTTTTGAACAAGTTTTATTCTCGAATGTCATAACTAGAGCAGAAGTAAGGTAGCTTAAAGATTAACACAAGAATTGAAGCTTGAAAGATAGTAGGTCAGCTCAGCTAACAATATCAACAAGTCTTCATGGACTGTTTCAACTCTTTACCCTCTGCTGTATTTCTGTGTCGTTCTGTGTGCTACTTTTTAACTTGACAAAAAAAAAAGGGGGGGGGGTGATCTATTTCCAATGCCACTTTTTTCATGATTTGATATGACATTCATCCAATTTAAACTACAGTGATAGGACAGATACACTTTTCACATCTTCTGCTGGAAAGAAATTTTCCTTTTGAGAAATCTAAGAAGTGTCATGGTCTGCAGAGATGAAACCTCTTAGAGTAATGTGCTTTATTTCATTTTATGTCTGTTATGTAAGAAAAAATGCTTTATCTGAGAGCACGAGCCCATTGAAAACTTCTACTTTGAGAAGTATCTTTGTTCAGCAGCTGAAGTCCTTGCAGAAAACCAGTGAATAAATCTTTGTCATTAAGATGGTAATGAAATTTTAGTAGTTTAATATTTAGAGAACCTCCACCTTTATGGCATAGGCATAAATGCCTGTAGTGGTTAGAGGGGGGTTCTGAATAATCATTAACACTGGGAAATGCTGTCTGTAGCCAGTAGGATGTAGCTTCTTCAGATGAAATTATGTGTTTACCACATAGCATATGTCTTGCAGACATAACATATGTTTGCAAGATTGTGCCCTTTCTCTTCTGATATCTTTCTCTCTCCATTTCATTCCTCTCTGGGAATATCCAGAAACTTCAGAGGAATAAAAATTAGGGCTTAAAAGACCAGATACAATAAAGATATTAAGCTCCTAGAATTCAGCTGCTGGGGTACCTCATCTTTAGGTGTTTTGAGCCCAAGGTGCTGTGTAGAATCACGAGCTTAGGGTATGTGTTTTCTTTACTATATGAAAGTGCCCAGACCCAGCTTCCGTGCTGTCTAAGAGTCCCAGAAGACTATTAGAGAGGGAAAAAATCAAGTTCAGTTCCCTTCTTAGGATGAAAAATTTAAATGTACTACTGTCACTTCTAAAGCAGTGTTTTAACTGCCATACTAGGTTTTCAGTTGTCTTCTGCACAAGCCATGCACAAAGTCCTGGCACTGCCGGGTGTAAGCTTCTGCTTAAAGCCAGCAGATAGAGATGACATCTTCTGCACCCCTGTTGAAATGCTGACAATTCCTCCAGAATTTCCTTGCTTCTTTCCAGTTGGATGTCAGCTCAGCTAGTTCATTTAAAGCATCAATTCAAATGAACAATCTACCACCGCTTATTTTAATTGAAAGTGCTCGTGCAAATTTGCTTGCAACAAGCTCTGTGGGGAATAACTTTTGGAAGACAGGAAATACAACAAATTAGTGGCTGACAGTAATGTCATAAACTTGCACAGCTGTTTGCTAGGTGAACATCTAGTTTAAGCCTTAATCTTCCTCTCCTAACAGCGAGAGGACTTCAGCAAATCCATAGGCAGATTCAGCTTTCTTGCACTGCTGTGCTCCAATTAGACTGAAAAGTATCACCTGCCATCCTCAAGGCAATCAGCTTCTTCTTGCAAAATCTGATAGTTCTAGTTGATTGATCGGAGCTCTCGTACCAAAACTAGATGATGGTGTCTAAAAAGAACAAGGTGAAAAAAATTGCTCAGCAGGGGGAGAGACACATAACATGGGAATAGAGTGGATAAAAAGAAAGACAAGGCACACTAGTGTAACTATTCGTAGATGGAGTTTTATCAGGTGAGTGTTTTGGCAAATAATTATTTGAAATTAGTGATATTTGCATATTATAAAAAAACATGTTTCTTCTAGGGATTTTATCAGTTTCATAATAATAAAACGAAGAGTACCTTACAGGCAGAAATGCTTTAGCACATTAAATGACAGTATGTTCCTCAGTCATCTCTCCCTGTGTGAAATCTGCAGGATATGTTTCTTGCATGGCTGACTTTGCTACTTCACAATAGATAGTAGCATGTAAGGCAAAATCTTAAAAAAGACATAGTACTTTTGTTGATAGTTTTCACCTTCATAAAAATCCTTCAGTAATATTTTCATGTTTCATTAGTAAAGTTGACTACTTTTTGGTAACTCTTCATCTCCAAAGAAAAACAGAAGAAATTGTTTCCAGAGCCAGAGATCAGGACATTTTTTGTACTTAGAGAGAGATTAAAAAGAAAGGTTAAGTCCTCATTTTTTCCATCAGGCTTCAATTTCCATGCCATTTGGGAGAGAAGAAAATCTATAGTAAGATAATCTGGAGTCTTGGGAGCAGAAGAATTAGAAGAGTTGATTTAATTATTCAAAAGATATTTCTTTCTTTAAATATTCAAACAAGCTTTGGAGTGCTATTACTGGGGTGAAGAGTAAATGATATGAAACATCAGGAAAAAATAGGGTGAAATAAGGTAAATATATGAAATCAGACAGTAATTTTTAATGTTACCTTGGATAATCAGTTCATTCTTTCTCCAAGTACAGGGTGGAAAGAGATTCCCGTGAAACAGAAAAACTACATTTCATATGCAGATCATGCATATCAGCTTTTAGAGGGGATTCAGAGATTTCAGACCCACTCTAATCATCACAGCCTCTCTGTCTAATGAAGCTGTCCCACCAGCAGTCAGCATACTGGTTTATCTCCACAGTTTAACGGAGTGCTCTTCTTGTCTGCTGCAGCACACTGATGAAACAAAAATTGTAAAGGCAGGGAGTTGTGGAATCATAAGTGTTCACTTTTCTTAAAGCGTGTATGTCAGAGCAGTTGCAATAACTCTGATGTAAAGAGCATAGAAGTGAGAAAAGGAACACTCTGATTAGCAAGGCTTGTCCTATGGCCAACTCTGTGCTTCTGTAACATGCACAGAATAAGCATGGGGGTTTTTTATCAGAAGCAATGCAGAAATTTGGGGTCCAGGCTGCAAAGAAGTTGTGAACAATCCCAGAGAAATTAATGCAGCTAAACCTTCCCTCAGACCTTCAGGCTGATAATAGCAAAGAAATATATCTCTTAAAATCCATGGAGCCTATTAAAATCAGAAATATTTCTGAAAGCTTTATGAAATCTAAATGTAATTTGTAAGATTTCATCTAACAAGGAAATCTTGAATTATTTATTAAATCACGTTTGTTGGTGTTAAACGGTCACTATTAAAATTCATTAGCTTTGAAAATGTGCATGCTAGAAAGGAAAGCTTTTCTGAATTTTTAGAAAGCATGTTAAAGTAAAAAGTCCTCTAAATAACCAATTCATAGAATCAAACTTGCAATATATACTGAACCCTAATTATTCCATAGAAACAGAAATTTTACTGAGCATTTATTCCAGTTGTTATTGGAATCTTAAAAAAAATTTGAAATGCTTTAAATATTATCATTCTTGAAATGAGACACACGACAGGCCCATTGCCTTTCCCTTCTGTCTTAATTTCATCATGTTAAAGACTGTAATAACTGCCAGAGTAACTGTGAAGGAGATACCCTACACAGGATTTTCATCTCTTGCAATATGAACTCCATCTGCAAACTACTGTTCTCTATCTATAACGAGATGCATCTCGTTATAAAACCTTAGCTTTCAAGTTTGTTCTGGCTCTAAAAAGCTGCTTCTAATCCATCTATATTACACAGGAACCCTGATCTTTCTATGTCCTGAGCCACAGTCTTGTAAATAAAAATCCCTTTATTTTATTTTATTAAGAAAATAAACTTCTATTGTTGGATATGCCTGGAGCGATCCATTTTGGAAAAGTAGTTTTAAAGTGGTGGATAGAAATCCTCTACCTCACTGATACTCTAAATTGTGAATTATACCCTTAAACCAAAAACCCAGAATGTTGCTTAAGCCAATTGTATTCCTCTTTAATGAAGGCTGAGAAACTCTTATCTCCTGTAAAACGACCAGAATGGTTTTTTGAGAGACTTGTTTGAAGATGTAGTATTTTATTTTTCCTTTGAAAACTTTTTGAAAGCTCTCTAAACTGAGTCATAGGAAACTGGGAATTGGACTAGCTTTATATTGGATATTTGTAAGAGGAACATAGAAAGGCCGAAACAATAATGGGTTTCACCCTTTTTTTTTTCTTTTTACTAAAGAATAAAGTGAAAACATAAAAACTGTAAGAATAGTCATATACCCTGGATCAGGCAAAACAAACAAACAAACAAACAAACAAACCAAAAACTGCCACAAAAATTGATCCAGCCTATTTACCCTGACAATGAGCAAAAGTAGATGGCTAGAGAAGGGTACAAAACCAGTGCTCACAGGTGATTCATCCATTTAATATTTTCCAGATTGCAGCTATTTTCAGTTCTGAGGTTCTCTGAGATCTAGCGTGACTGTTGTGCTCAAAACTCTTTAACAGAGGAGATATGCTGGCCATGTGTTACCAAAACAGACCTTTAGCTCCCAAAACATTTTTTGGAAAGGAGATAGATAGCTCAATGACCTGTTATATGGAGAATCATTTCTATTGGAAATTGCCTTCTATCAGCTTCGTACAATGCTCCATTGCTCCAAATTTGCAAGAGAGTACAAACAGTTGATCACCATCTCTTATCTTCCGTTATTCATGATTTTGAAGACCTATATAATTTCCCTTTCAGTTATTTAATTTTAGAAATGGAATCCTTACTTTTTTATAAAGACCTTTTTTTTTACTGTCACTACTGTTCTGCTTAAACTTTCTTCAATTCTACTCTCTTCTGTATGAGATGGAGAGTAGTAACAGAAAGTATTCAAAATGCTATGAATTGATACATTAGTGAAGTAAAGACACAAACAAACACTGTTCAAGGAAAAGATATGCCAGAAGTTATTAGAAACAGTTTTTATTATCTTAGCACTGTATCTCTAGGCCTTTCTCTTCAGTGTCCTGAGGACCAAAATATTTGGATTAGTTTCTCTATCAGTCAAACAGCTAAACCAAGCCTTTGAACATTTTAAAAAATTATTATTTTATTCATTAACAGGACCAAAATTGTTTTCTCTACCTTAGAGGTCATACAAAATTGCTTCCTTTGCATGCCATCTGTGAAGGTGTGATTTCTGGAGTAGCCACACATGTAACAAGCTGTACCTCCCTCCCACTGGCCATTTCCTCATGCCGTTTCTACCTGCAAAGGCTCAGATGGCCTGCCGAGAGGTTACTTGGGTGTACTCAGCTACACAAATAATATGGAAACAGAGCCAAAGCATTTATACTGCAGTGATTTCAGTAGTAATGGCCAAGAAAACGTGTATGACTTTAAACTGTGTCAAAAAGAAAAAGAGTGCCTTTTTTAATAGTATCAATTTGTGGTGTGTATACCTCATATCTAAAGATTCACTGGATATTTTCTTTCTCACTGAAAATATTCCTGAAACATGAACTGAGTAAAGATAAGTATTCCTGTTCTTTCTCTTGCTGTTTCTCTATGTGAGAAAACATTTGCCTAATGTTTTACCACTGGCATCTATGCTGCTGCTGGTTTTGACATATATCCTCTTGTAGGCTTGATGAATAGAAATGTCTGAAAATGGTGTCATATGGTCTAGAAGTGGAGTAACATCAGGCTGTAAACAATAGCATAAAGTGCTATTAAGCCTGTAGAGTAAACGCACTCAATATGACAGAATGAGCCAACTGATGATATTTCATGGATTTATGCTAGCTGAAGTAAACTGATCCTTCTCCAAACTCATTCAATCACAGTTCTCTTCAGAGCTGTTTATAACATTACTAGGTTCTAGACAAATCTAAATAAAAGTCTGATTTATGTTTTCAAGTAGATAGGGTCTTTAAAATGAAACTGAAATATAGCAACAAATATATATTTTCAAAACTTATAATGAGTTTGAAAGCAAACTTCCCACTACAATAGATAATTTTGTGGTGATTGTAAGGCTATTGCTAATGTGTCAGAAATAATGGCAAAATATATTATAGGAGCTCTTAATTATAAAATACTCATCAGCAAGCTGAAGATATTTACTTATAATGATGGCTATCTGCATGCTTTATAATCGTAACAGCATACAGTCTGATAAGCTCTTGTTATATTAAATTATAAATAGGAGATGTATTTTTAGTAATTGTCATCATATTATTTGACTACAAGAAACATGTGTTCTATACAAAAGACAAATACTGTAATCCTTAGAGAAAAATCTACATGAAGGAAGAAATAATTGTGATTTTTCTATTTTAAAGAGAATTGGGTCATTATGATCATTTTATGGAGAAACTAGGCCATAACTGGCTAAAGCAAGGAACTATGCCTTACTTATTAGTGTGATCTGATTTCCTAAAAACTTCCTGAAGCGTAAATGTTCATGAATTTGCAGAAGTATAAATTGTACAATTTTTGCTGCAACGACTATAAATATGGACTGGCTATTAAGATAACTGGGGCAGAGAATTTAATCTAAAAGTCCCTTACTAATATAACTCGATCCCAGAGTGAAGTATTTGTTTGAATTCATCATTTTGGTGGAATGAGATGCATGAGATGGTGCATGAGATGACAATCACTGCGGTCTTTCTATTCAGTGTAAAATTGTTGGACCTCCTAATATTCTGACGATGGTCAATAAAATGAGAAAGAAAAAACAGTGGGCTATTAAATACATTTTAGTTTATCTGCCAGTGGGCTATTAAATACATTTTAGTTTATCTGCCATTCTTAACCAGACTGGGGAAACATTACAAAACCAGAAGACAATATTTTAAAAAATTAAATTCTATAGTGGTGTAATAGTGTACATATTAATAAAATATTTACACACGTGAAATATTTTCATTGAAAGAAATCATTCTGCCAACTAGTAATGATAAAAGTTCAGCTGGTCCTGAAAACAGTGTTGGATTGCATGAAGAATTTACATTTGCTTTGTTAAATGCTGTAGTACTTTCCAACATATTTTAAAGCATTGTCACCTTAAATACAGTTTGAAATGATCCTTACTTCATTAAAGAATATTAAAACATTAAAGACTGGTGGAAGTCTGAGACCAACGTTTTCCCAGTAGAATGCTGTGAGACTTCAAGTTTTGGCACAGTAAAACTAGGCATTTACTGTTCTCATTCTATTTTCTTGGCGCTCTTTTTAATAATGTGACCTCTGAACATAACATTAATGACAGATTAATGACTCTGCCAAGTCTGCTTACAAATGAAAGATGGTGGGTAAAGCTACTAGAATTTGATTTTCCTTTTTACCTTTTGAAGAAAAACTTCGATTTTCATTAAAACATTGACATGCAGGCTGGTTTTTTTTCATAATTTTATTTTAAAAAATCAATATGGTTTTACAATTTCTCTGGAGAGAAAGACGAAAACTACTCTAAAAATAGTTTTCATCATTAAATGTCACCATTCTTTTGTTAATCCAACTCCTTCCATGGGATAAGATCTGAGGATCTTCTTGCTGTCTCACCCACAAAAACTTAACACTGCTTCTATCAGATGCTGCTAAGTGCTGTCATAATATAATATTTTTCCTCGTGCCCAGAGTAGTTTTTCATCCTTAAGTATGGCAGGACTTAATTTAATTTAATTTCTATTGTGGTGTCTTCTGCTTTGTTTTGGGGTTTATAGATAAGTCTCAACTCAGAATACCATCAAGTAGACATGAAATCCTTTAAGCGTATGTATATCTCTCCACATGCTTTGTATATAACTTACCTGGCATTCCATATACCAATCTCAAGGTATTGTCTGTAGAGAGTAAAGAGGAATAACTGCTTCTGCAATGGGAGTCAGATCCTAGGGGGAATAAATTGCCCTTTGTAGGTACCTGTCTGATTTCAGTAGTAAAGATAAAAGTGAGGGCAAGTAAGCTCTGAATTTATACATTATGTGTTTTATAGCGAATCAGCCTTGTTTTTTATAAGCTAACTTTAGGCTGTGGGTGTCATCACAGGATTGAAGAAATTTACTTCTGGTGAAAGTTAACTTTCAAGCACTTAAAAATGGTATTGGATTTGGTCTCAGGTCACCTATATGAAAATTAGTCCTAAGGTACTCTCGAAAATTGGGTTAGTTTGCTTTTTTAGTAAACATCTATGATAGGGTCTGAGCCAAATATTTCACTGTGGCAGTCAATTTAATGGCAGATTAATGACAATCCACTCTGTTTCTTTCCTAGTCTCTGACACCTCAAGCCAAGTATACTTGTTTCATACCTCATGTCTCCAACACCTGGCTCCATTAGTGCAAACTCATTTAACATACCAAGAAATGCATGGTTATCACATGACACTATTTTATTTTGTCCCTTTCATTTTTCTGTTTTTTTCTTTCAAAAGTGGTGCAGTTCATCCTGGTTTTCTAAGACATTTATTAGGATCCTTAAAAGATGAGAGATGGGAGGCATCGGGATAAGTACTGTAGACTTCATGGCCAGAAATGCAATGAGGCTCTTGAGAATATTTCAGGGCATTACTTTATTCATGAGCTGAAGACAGTGACTGCTGAGTGAACAGTGATCATCATAGTATACCCAACGGGTTTGAAGTTTCTTACAAGGATATGCTAAAAGCTTTTAATATTCTCTCAGCTTGTAGCAAATCCCTCCATTATTTTTTGTGTTAAATGAATGCAAAGTGCACTCATCTAAAAATCTGTCTGTCTAAAAATAATATTTTTTGGATGAGCTACTTGGAGAATAGAAAAGAGGAAGAAAAAACCACTTCTCATGCTTTGACAGAAAGTTATTTTATTTTATATGCATTAGCAAAACTGGAGTCAGCATAGGGTTTGGAGTTTTTTTTCTTTTTTTTTTCTTAGCATAAGAGAATAGCATTGCAAGTTAGAAATTCTGTCAGAGAATATGGTGAAAGAGAAGAGCAGTTACCATAGTACAACAACTTTGAATGAAAGGAAACTACTGAGAATGTTGTCTTACAGTAACCCTTGTTTGGTGTGGGCTGCCAACACAAAGTTGGACACCATCTGGAAATTTATACACTTTAAAATACATTTATGCAGTATGTTTCTTCAGCTGATCTCAGAGGACTTAACTACATCACTGTAATGCAGATAAAATGAAAAGTAAACTGAAGAGAAGAACACTTCCTTAGCTTTGACAAGATCATTAAATGGCAATCAGGTTAGTGGAGCAAATCTAGACATGTGGTTTGGTTTTCAGTTCCTTCAAAATCAGCCAGGAGACCTTAGTTGTAGTTTAGGTCTTCTGAACGCAAAGGACATTTGTTGCAATTAATCTGTGCAGTGGACTTACAGAATGAGATGCAGTTACAGGTCCCTTTGCACTGCTGAGCCTGTGCAGTGGTAGCAGTGTGCTGACCACTGGTCCGGAGTGTGTCAGTACGGCCTCTCCACAGCTGCCACAGTGCCTCAGGCAGAGCAGGATGCAACGAGGCTTGTGCATGGAACAGGCACTTTTAGGTGATGTGTATTGCCCACTCTGATGCTTAACTTATCTCAGACTTGAGGTATAAGCTGGGCTGTATACCAAGATACAAGGTCACACAATAGCTTTCTACTAATCTAAGAAATTAGATGGGGGAGGAATGGTGCAAAATTCAGTTTGATTTTAGCCCAAGAAAAGAAGGTGATATTAAGTCCTGCATGTATACATGGAAGGGGTTGTGGTTTTGTTCCAGAGTGCTGTGTGGCCACCTGCAACACAGTTGCTGTCCTGTATGTTCCAGCATGTTCCAGAATAATTTTCATGTAGCCACATTGCTAGGGAGTGAGAAGCTCTTCAAAACCAGTACATGTGTATGAATTTAGACTCAGGTCACCAAAGATATTCAAGTGACTAATTCTGGCTAATTCCCACCAAAATATACCTTAGCTGGGTACCTCAGTGCCATTCCTACCTTTGATGCACCTCTCTATCAGTTTCAGTAAGGATAGCATTTAAATATAATATTGATGTTCAATTTACATTTTTTATAGAATGGGTCTTTATATACCAGACAATTAATAATGGCAACTCCAGATATGCAATGCAAAGGATATTTATCCACAATGTCTTTATCCACCTGTAGTTACAAAGAATTAAATTAGTGGATGCTGTGAATTTCAGCTTGGCTACACAATATGTTAGTGCTGACTTGCAAGCCAAACAACCAGAGCACTGTAGAGAGAGTTTTATATCCTTGCTTGAGGTCACTGAGAAATACAATTCCTATCTCTCAGGAAATTCTATAATTTACAAAAAATTTGATTTGAACCCAATCCCAAACCTTTACATTTCATTAGCAGCAAAAAGTGATTATTTCTGTAGTGAGTCTAGTGATACTTTTAGACCTTTAAAATTTGTTATTGATGAATGCTTTGTAAAATTAACCCATTCTCATCAAAAGGAAAGAATGTTTAGTATCAGTAAAATGGAGTATTTTCAGACTGTATTATTGAAACCTAGGAAGAAATTGATTTTCATGTGGGAAAAAAACATGGATCATGATTAGGATAAAAATATTTTTCATCTCTGATGTCATAATATCAAACCCCACAGATGAAAAAATAAGTATCTTAAATTAGTTACTATTAAAAAAGACTTCTTCAGTTAGTCATGCCTGAATCCCTGAAGAATTTAATAGTGTTGATTTAGGGTTTCTTTTAAAGCATATTTTTTAACATGTATATTTAATTTAAAGAAAGCCTTTAAAGGGAATACAGAAAAACCAAACCTTTCAGTGACTTATACCCCTATGCCCTTTTCTATACCGGAGTCTTCCGAGGTGAAAATTTCCTCTAGAAATGTCAACTCATTTGCATTTATGTTGGACCAAACAAACCATTACAAATACATACATAACAATGTTAGAGAAATCTTCAGATTTCTAGAGAAATTTTTTATTGGCCACAACATGAATGAAAACTTGGGAAAAAAAATGCTGATTTGTCAGTGACAAACAAAAATCCAGATATTATTGACTTCCTCATGATAGCAGAAGTCAGGGAACATGGAAATGAGAGTTTAAAATGTATGAAGTCAAAGGTGCATCTTCTAGGAAACCACTTGACTTTTCCCTTGTAATTACCTAGTGTACATCTGGGAAAAACCATCTCTTCTTTCTAAAATTCCAGAGGACATCCATATTTTATTACAGCAGATTTGTCACTGGTTAAACAAACTTGCCTAAAGCAAGTCTCTGTGTTCTTAGCCTCTAATAATATGAGGGAAGTATAAAATATTAAATGCACCCCAGTATTAATCTGCAAGCGAATGAGATTTCTAACTGATGTCAAAATGTTAAAAATATGCATTAAACAAACTATCATTAGTTACTAAAATTCGAATGCATTCTCTACTTAATACTTTTCAGTGTCAGTCAATGTTTCCAAAATGTCTCTTAAGTAATAACAGTATCTACCTTGATGAACTTAAAGGATAAGATCCAAGAACAGTGTTCCCATTAGCCACCAACATTTGCTTTAGGCTTTGGAGTAACCTATGTTGGTTGGGATATCATATATAAGGAAAAAAGAATAGATGTTTTTATAAACTTACTGAAAAGTAAAGAAGGGTCTCTTGGCATTACAGGGAAAAATACAAATACAATAAATATTAAAGTAAATATTAAAGACCAAGCTAGTTTTATTTAGATCAGTTTGGATGTAAACTTGATATTTGCAAAAATGAATATGGAGATTTTAGAAGACTGATGGGATTCAAAGAAATTCTAAAACCTTTATGCTGCAGAAGCCTTGGAGAAACGTAAGGGTTTCTGTGCCCTGAGGAATGGAGGGAACCACAAAGTGCCACAAAATTTTTATTGGTTCTTTTACAAGCAAGTTTCTTGTGAGTTGAAATTCCACAATGAGCTTCAGCTTAATATCAGAATATTGTGGAAAATACAGAGCTGCTGCTAATTTTCAAGAAAAATCTCACAGACTTCTATGTTGCCATATCAGAATCTGAATCTATATATTTACAAGCCATCAGCTCTTGCACATTGACATCAGGTGGAAAATTCTGGGTAGGAACCTACTACTTCTAGAACACCCAAATTACTGTATTATTGCCCTCATGCCTCAGTTATTCTTATAAATGTATATTTTTACCTTTTTCTGTCCTGAAAATTATCCCTACAGGCTTGTTAACTGAGAGTGGATGGAAGATTTCCGTTACAATATATTTGATGTACCTACCCCAGAAGAAATGGCAATTTAAAGTAGCACTTGTGCAGGTGTCAGCCGAATTGAATATTTCACTATACTACAGAGCATGAATTTGTGAATATACAAATAATGTTGGAAAAATGCAAAAAAGCTTTTGCTGCCAGCCTTGTGTTGCTGCTGCCTGCTTGCATAGCAGAAATGTTTCCTAGTACACTGTTGTTCAATTTTCAAATGATCAGGTTTCTAGGAATAAAAATAGAAAAAAGTGTGAGAGTGAGAGAATGTAGGTAGAGATCAATTAAAAGTATTTAGAACTCAACTTACTTTGGGTCTGCAAAGGTGTTGCAGTTTGACGCTGGCTAAGCGCCAGGCACCCACAAAAAACTATTCACTCATTTTCCTCTGCTATAGCTAGGCAGAGGAGGAGAAATTTAAACTTAATTTTCATGAGTTGAGATAAGGATTATTGAAAAAAAACCCACTTTAAGGCAAAATAGGTTCAAAACTTAAACAGAATAAAGATTTATCATTAACAGAGTTAAAAGTAGAAAGGGTAATGAGAACCAAAGAGAACTTTCAGAACACCTTTCTTCACCAGTCCCTCACTCTTTCCACTGACTGCGCAAGGAAACAAAACATGGGGTTTTGGCCAGTACTTCACTTCTTAAAAGTCTTTCTTCGGTATGCTTAAGAAAAGAGTTTCTTCTGCTGTGCTATGGGATCCTTCGCACAGGAGATAGTTCTTTGCGGACTTTCCTAGAGTGGTTTTAACTTTCACATGCAACAGCCTGCCCAAACCTGCTGCAATGTGAAATCCCTCCCACGGGTCAAGTGGTCTTCCCACAGCTGTCTGGCGTGGGTCACAGTAGTTCACGGGATTTAGTTTTTTTAGTATGAGCTGTTCTAGTTTGGAAGTGAAGGCTCTCTATGTCTAAAAGCAAGGGTCATCTTTCTCTAAGTTCCTCACTAGATTACAGCTTTTCAGTGTCCATGTGCTCTAATGTGAGTACTCTTCTTCATGGGCTGCGCGTGGATCTCTGGACCCCCATGCATTTCATGAATTACAGGGAAACAGTTTGTTGTATCATAGTCCTCACTGCAGCTTATAGGAGAATCTCAGCTCTGGTGCTTGGAGCACCTCCTCCCTCTTCATTTT